>OY728145.1:1265376968-1265624468 GCA_963277665.1 Viscum album | reverse complement strand
AGATCAATGGACACACTTAGTTTGTGACCCTATAGGCTTCTTTCTTATTGTAATTAGGTGAACATGCCTAAATACCAAGACTATTGTCTAGAAATGAGTCAAGGAACCCAGGAGAAGAAATTTAATGTGAAACCATTGAAAAAACATATGAATGATCGTTGGGTAATATAATCCATTTATCTTGATATCTCATCAACTGAGTTGCACACCGACTTCATCAACATATTTGATTGATACGTCTTTTTTTGACTATTTGAAATAAACTCATCATTACACCATAAAAATGGGATTTAATTTAATGGTTCTATTTCAATTGATGGATGAGATATCAAGTTCAATAAATATGGAAGGGACAAATCCTTACTTGACTTGTTCATTAATAATATTTTATTCATGACACACCCAAAATACCCTACTTCCCACAAATATATAGAGTCATAGTATTGTTCAGTAAATCTAAGCGCATGAGTCATTACATGAATTAATTATAATCTAAAAGTCCTAGGAACGTTACACACACTCATATGTTGAAACATCCAGTGACATATAAATGTGATAAATTCTTAATGGTGGTTCTATTATCATAATATATTATCTTAAAGATTACTAAGTGTGAACTTCATGATATAAACTCCCATCTACTTACGAGTACTCAAAATTGATGATCAACACACTATGTTCCCCATTATATAGTGTTATCTTACCATAGAACCTGGTTTAATAATATTTCCATAGAATTTTATAGTTCTCATCATATATGGAAACTGATATGTCTTTTTCTATGTAATAAATACCATAGTACATTATTACAGCAAAATAATGAAGAAATATGAATTATATGTAATAATATATTTTAATTAATATTAACATAATTTAATATACATTTAATCTGAAGTAAATGTATTTGGTTCCTGAACAATAACTCCAATAGACTCCCATATAGACTATATCCAACTACCAATGAATTTTTTAAGTTTGGCCTCACATGATGATAATGTTTCTACTGAGTTAATAGTTCAATCGAGTGGTTCTTCATGTTGTCTTCCATGAAGACTCTACTCACTCCAACTTCCCATTTCTAATAAACATCCCTCAAGAGGTGAAACATTCAAAGTACATTCTTTGTCCACTGATGTGATATTTGATCCTTTACATGACCCACCACTATAGTATTATCACAAAAGAATGTTATGTGATATTTACATTTTGGAATCACATAATGATCTTAGATGAAGTTTTGTATCTAGATTTATTCATGAGATACCTCAGAAGCCACAATATTCTCATACTCTACTATAGAATATGTGACCATGAATTTCTTTGATCTCTTCCAAGTCAAAACACCTCCATTGATAGTAGATATGTATCATAATTGTGATTTCAGATCATCTTAATATATTTAGAAACTAGGATATGCATATTCTTGGATGACTAGCTCCAAATCTCCTCCATAGAACAAGAACATAACCTTAGTTCAACTCAATTACTTATGGATAGTCTTGAATTCCATACAATGGTAGTCACTTGGGTTATCTTGATATCTTCAAACCATACTTAAGGCATAGGAAACATGTAGCCTAGTACATAACATAGCACACATGATGGATCCAAATGTTGACACCTATGGAGTCCTTTCCATCCTCTGTCTCTCAACATGTGTCTGATGACATATTTTATTAGAAATATGAATTTCGTGTAACACTAGAAACAATCCCCTCTAGGATTGATTTATATATTTTTTTTATTTCAATATAGATTTTGACTTAGACTGAGTAGTATCTTAGATCTATCATGATGGATCTTGATCCCAAGAATACATATTACTTCACCTATGTTCTTCATGGAGAATAGTTTTTTCAACCAGGATTTTAAAGAGTTTAATTTTTTTTATTTTTTTTATAATGAGTATCATGTCATTGATAAAAGATATTAAGGAAACGATTTCACTCCAACAAAATCATTTATAGAAACAAGGATAACATTCATTATTTATGAAACCAAGCTTAGTCATGGAATAATTGAACTGATTTTTCCATGTCCTGGATGCACTCTTTAATCCATTAATGGATATTTATTATTTTTATAACTTGTTGGAATCCTTTGGAACACAAACCCTTCAGGTTGGTTCATATAGACATCTTCTTGAAGGTACCCATTAAGGAAGGTTGCTTTATCATCTATTTGAAAAATATAATAGTCATTGTAATATTATATGTATTGTAGAATTTTGATGGATTTAAATATATAAACTGGTGAAAATGTTTTGTTATATTCTATGCCTTTACATTGTTCGAACCCATATGCAACCAGTCATTCCTTATAAGAACTAACTTCTCTAACCATGTCAAGTTTCTTCTTGAATATTCATTTAAAACCAATTATATTTATATCCACTATATAATCTACCAAATTCTAGACCTCATTTTGATATAAGGAATCCATTTTAGGATTCATAGCTTCTTTCCATTTGGAAACTTCTATGCCACTTACTACATCCTTATAGATTACCAGATAATTATTATAAACTAATAATAAGTCCCCATCCTCAGTGAATATAAAACCATATATTTCATGTTATATAACCTCTATTTAACTCCTAAATAATACTTGTGTCTCAAAAAAATCTTCTTCCCTATTAATTGTTTGAATCTATTCATGTGCCAACTCAGGCATACCTTGATCTAAGAATTCATCAAACTCTACCTCACTCCCACTATCTATTTTATATATGTTATACCTTTAAAGGAATATGGAACTTCTATCCATAATTACCTTTTTATGGGGTCTATTATATGTAATATCTCATTGTTTCCTTGGTATATCCTAGAAAGGTACACTTTGTTTCTCAAGGTGTAATTTTGTTACCTAAAGAATCCACAACAAACACTTCAGAACCCCACAAGTGTCAGTTTGATAATATGAGTTTATTTCATCTTTAAAATTAGTATATAATACCATATACCTTCTTAGATTTCATCTAGTTTATTATATGTGTTTTTTTCCATAACGCATATTCTCAAAATGGATAATGGAAGACTCACATGACTCATCATCGATCTCAACATGTCCAAAAGGGTGTGGTTCCTCCTTTCTCTTACACCATTCCATTGTGGTGTATGAGGTGGAATGAGTTGAGATATAAACCCAAAATCATATAAATAAATAATGAAGACTTGATTAAGATATTATTTTCTATATTCTAAGTAGTGTTTCTTAATCTTCTTACTAATATGGTTCTCAAATTTATTTTTATATTCCTTAGTTCTCAAATTCATTATTATTTTACTTGAATTTTTCAAAGGAATCTTACCTAAAATCATTAAGTAGACATATCCAAATATTCTAAATTCATTAGTAAAAGTTATGAATTATGATTAACCAATATTAACAATAATAATAATAATAATAATATTCTTAGTAATAATATTAAAATAAATATTATTATTAAAACAATTCATTAGATTTCATTTATTTTTCATATTTTATTTTATTATCACTTTATTATTCATTTCATTTTATTTATTTATTTTGAACATCAGATAGGCCGTATGGTGACCTGGGTGAAGCCATGTGGTTTCTAAATCGTACTTTGCATGTGTGCCTGGCACTACCATGCCTAAACACACATTATAAATAAAAACTCAAAAATTCAAAATAGTCTTCAGCCAAAACCTCGACAAGGTTACCCGAGGCCAATAAAATTAATAAAATAAATAATTTTAAAAGGTAGAGTGTGAAAAATATCCCCACCATAGCCCTTTCCTCCCCTGTATAGCCACAATAATGCCTAACCCCCACATAGAAACTGATAGTCCTTCACATTCCAAGGGGATTACCAATGGTAGAAAACAATAAAAGACCAGTACATTATCATTAAAGGAATAGACATAAAAATAAAACCTAGGAGACTAAAAACACACTCCTCACTGTGTGCCACCCACCCCCATAATTGAAAACACATCCAATGGATTGGCCAAAAGAAAATAGCTTAACACAATTCACAATCTAGCCTCTTATGTCAAACACCCCAGAAATCAATAAACAATACTTACAATGCTAGCCATAAACAAGAAACAAGAATCAAACCAAAAATTGAAAAATACTCCCATGATTTTAATTTAACGTATCCATTGGGTGTGTTCCAGTCCCAAATCGACACCTATTTACAATTCTACACCAAAAACCTAACTGAACTACTATCACATGGAGTCCCTAATGGACTCTACACCATAAGAACAAATCAACAACCAAGATGAGGCCGGAGGACCCACACGAGGAGGCTCTAATGGACTCCCCACCATAAGAAGTAGGCTACATCAATTCATTTCAGTGGAATTTCAGCGAGACCCAGGGTGGGACTCCCCACCATAATGTTAAATGGGGGAAACTAACTGGTATGTACTAATACAAAAAACCTGACATGGTTAATGTTGGAGATTCTCGAACACCAAATATCTCACCACAAGGGACATGATTAATAAAACTACAAACCAACTAGAAGACACTACATGGCTCACCACTCCCATAGAATTACCATTCTTAGATGATCCCAAATAAAAACTAAAATGAAAATGAACTTATAAGGTTGATCATACATAAACAGACACATGGAAATTTGTATTCACAAGGGTATCAGCATAGAGTTTTGAGATAATAAGAAAAATACACCTCCTTCCAACCCGAGAGGAATTCTTCCACCCACACAGATCACAATGTGGTGATAAATTCCCCATGTCTCTTTTCACTACACAGAACCAATAAAATAGATCTTCCACACCAAAATCTCATACTGTCTCCACCTCCAATACTGGAGACAGAATTTAAAAAAACATCCTTTACACCCATGGGGGTTCCTAACTATGCACTAACTTTACTCCGTGACCTACATATAGAGATCTTATGGTTGAAGCATCTCTTGACACATTGTCATGCATCAAGAATTCCTAAACAAAACTCCTTATTCTGGTGCCACAAGCAACCATACCGTGATTTTAGATAGCACCGGAAGACACAACACACCCCAAAATCTACTTACTCACATATGAAACTTTGACCAAGATAGGGGATTAGAATGTTAATGTGGATCACACCTTTCTACATAGAGAAATATATTTCCGAAGGAGGGACACATGAAAAGGGCTTCCATTTAAATAGGTAAATTTTAGAATTTCTGGCATAGAACATGTTTCTATTGAAATGGAAGTTCTGAAAAAAAAAATTCACGACACCCACCCTTGAACTTGAAGGAAAACATGATGTTAAAAAATGTCACTGGACATGAACAATTCAACTTAAGAGTCCTTACAATGAAAATGAGTTTAAACCTAGACCCAAACAGAACACGACTAATGTAAATGGCCATAACGGCCTCTTACAACTAGATTTTTGACATTAGTTTCCTGAAATGAGCCTTTTCCTAGAAGGAAACTAAAGAAAGATCCAAATACCTTTTTAGGACTACGACCACACCAACCACCCAGAATGCTTTATGCTTTCCCCACTAGATTTCCCTTCACTGCTTCTAAGTGGGACCATTAGACTTATTGATTCCAAACATAACCTTTGAACATAAAATGAATCAAGGAAACCAAAACATCCTTCAAATCCTCCCACATCCACTCCCATACTATGATAGGATTAACAAATTTTTTTAAGTAGAGGGCCATAATCAACCCTATAATCTAGAAGATGGTTCTCATTTTCATCAACTGGAGGATCTACGAACTGAGAATCACCCATGTACACACTTCAATTGAATATTAATTATTTATGGGGGAGTACACTAGTGAGTGAGGAAAAATTCCAAGGACCCAATCAAACTATTCCATTAGCTAAAACGTACCATGGAAAAACAATGAACACACAAAAAGTTAACCCACTCGAAGGCACCCCAAAACATTTTTTTAGAAAAACACATTAACCATTATCTTAAAACAACTCACCAACAAAACCCAACTTCAAACATCTCACAAATAAGAAGAGTATTCTAACTCAAAATACCATTCAAGTAATGAAATCCCAAATCATAATGAAATTCACCACACAATCACCGGTTAACAAAACACCAAACAATCCTTAAAATTCATTTTTGAAAATGAAAAAGGTTGTTGGGTTTCAAATTCACTAATGGTATCCCATGTCCCTCACACATGCAGGTTCCCATGCCACATCAGGTACCCACCTCATGTCCATCCCAACCCTCATCTAGTCATGCCATTAACCATTCACCCTCCCATATATACCAATGTATGTGGTCACCCTTGAGAATACCAAATATCAAAACCAAACCATTCCATTTAAAAACACTTCAAGTCTCACAAGATGACCTATTTCATCAATACCCCATTTTAATTAGAGCTAATGTGTTCTCATTTAAAGAAAGTTCCCAAGACCATTTTGAAAATGAATCTCCTTTTTCTCAAACAACCAATTTTTCCAATAATCCACAAAATTTGATTGTGAAAACTCAATATCCTTGGAATCATTCTCATTTTTTTATACAAAAACATTTTATAAAGTGCACCATTATAAAACCTCATTCAAAACAATTCTAAAAATACATTTTTCAATCCTTTAAAAATAATACCATTTCCACTTCAAAATCCAGATTCCCTAAATTCTCAAAGTAGGTTTTCAGATTAATCTTCAAGACCCAAGGAGACACAAGACAATGAAAGAGTAAATTAGAGCCAGTGGGTGACTTAGACATATGGTTGGTGTCTATATGACATTCATACCACCACCATAGAGAGTGGTTTCAGAAAACGTCATGACTCTACAGGGCTTTCTAGGACCTACATGCTTTCTAAGACCATTTAACCAACTCCCATTTCATTTCCCAACCAATAAGAAACCACTAGTACCAAGGAACATAGATTCAACCCTGCTTCCCCTAGTGACTTGAGTCCCATCACGTGGTGTGCTGGCCTGGTACCCTACTCATAATCAGAATTTCAAGTCCTGATAACCCTACCTATGGTCTACCCAAACTCTTACCTAATGAATAATACTCAAAATATCATAACCTACCTCTGATACCATTTTTTCATAAACCAAGATGGGTCTCCATCCAACCTAGCACCCAGCCCCGGTTCATGGTAAGGCCTAAATGGTGTTCTCAATCCCCATAGGCTGGAACAAGGGCCCAAGTAACTATAAAAAAGAGAGAATTATTTACATGAAATTAACACATTAAAATGATAAATAAAAACTAATAATTCAGGTCTGAAAATTCAACCAAAACCTCCATTAACAATTAATAGATTTTAATTTTATAATCTTAAACAAACCAAAAAAAGGAACAATAAAAAAAAAGGAAAAATACATCTCCCCAAACCTCCATGCAATAATTGGAGCACATCCAAAAAAACCACCACTTAGATCCACCACAAGATCCACTATAAATCCAACCTGCCAATACTAAATATGTTACCTTAACCTAAAACAAAAAATATAACAAGGTGTACATACAACCAATGGTGTGTGTAGGGTATGAGAAAAAGCATAGTAAGATGAAACTTAGATAAAATATTCCATGCACTGAACATTAAATGAAAAAAATGTACAAGTTTTTATAATTAATGAAATTCTAGAATAATTTTAAAGAAAATAACTTTAAAGAAAAAAACCTTATAATTAATGTAAATTTATATGTAAATTAGTTTTAAAGAAAGAAACTTTAATTAGTAACATGTTTTCTTTTGATGTAACCCAAATGCAAAATTTTATGTTGATGGTGAGAACCAAATAGATAAAGATCACTAAACGTGGGAGGGTCCTTATATGTACTAGCAAGTAAAGGGACCAAGAATACCATGTTTCAGTGAAGAGTGGTATATGAACCATGAAAACTAGTGTTCTTGTGGACGAGCCACTAGTAGGGGACATCCCTGTAACCCTAGTGGTCTTTAACCATCATCCAAATATTTAGTTAGTATTTTAGTTGTTGATCCTACTTAGTGAAACTGGTCCTAAGCCACTTATGTATCACTATCACACTAGTCCTAGTCCACCCACCTAGTTACCCATGCTTCCCTTAGTGCTCATTCATGTTCTAAGTTTTTATCACATTCCACACTAAAATAAAAAAACCAAACAAGGCACTACACAAACCAAATACCACCACTTATAGACCCCAACCCTTTTTTAAAATCACACACACTAAAACATACTCTAAGAATGGTTTGAAAACATGTTTCACACCATCCATATAATTTAATAAATATTAAATAAAAGTTCATAAAACAATATCAATAAACACCCCAACGATTTTACACCAAAATTGCACCTGAAACCCTATTTAAAAATTCAACATCTCATCAATTCTTTATAAAAACTCAATTCGCCTACCACAAATAATTTAGTAGACCAATTGCATGGTTTATAAAATGATATCAAGTGACACAATAAGGTTTTCCACATGAAAAAACCTAATTTCACATAAAAGTGCCACTCTAAAATTGAATTAAATTTTAATCATGACAAATACTAATTTCTCACCACACATGTAATTTAATAAATCAATAAAAAAAATTATGAAACACTTAAAAATTAGCACCACAAAATTTTACACCAGAAACACACCCAAATTCATATCAACAAACCACTTTTAAACCAAATTTATATCAAATTATTTATAAATCTAGTTTCACACCACTTTCAAAATTAAATAAATCAGTTTCATAATTTATAAAACATTTCAAGATGCAAAATAGCGGTTTACACCTGAAATAACCCAATTTTCTTTAAAAACCCCACTTTCAAGCCATATGCATATCAAACCATTTCAAAAACGCCTTTTAATCCACACACATAAACTATAGAACACATATAAACACTCAACAAAGAATATTAAATTCGTCCAAAAAAATTTTAAGCATTGAACCACCTACCTCAAGTGAAAAACTTTCTGGAGAAAGGGTGAAAAACCATCGACACCTCAACTGCACCTTGAACAAACCCTAAAAATGAATTATTTAACAAAAAACAAAAAGTTCAACCCATAAATAATAAGATTCAACCCTAAATATAACACCATAGCCTCTGGAAACCTAAAATCTTAAAGGACATGAACCAAAACCCTAGGAAAAGATGAGAGGTTTACCTAGTGGGGCGGCCATCACAAGGAGGAGACGGGTCGGAAATGCACCGGTAGGGAGGCTCAAGCAGGCAGCAGTCTCGCTGGAGAAGGCCACACCAGATATAGTCTGGCCAAGGAGGGGGTATAGAGTGAGGGTGACATGAGGGAGGATAGGGTGGTGCAAGGGGATCAGGGCACCAGAGATGATGTCACACCAGTGACAGGACACAGTGGAGGATAACTAGCTAATGGGGGTGCAGTGCGATTAAGGTAGAAGGAGGGGAGGGGTTCATGCCCAGTAGGGTTAGAGGGGGAGGGGGTTCATGAGAGATTGTGTAGAATGAGGGAGATGGGAATGGAGACCCAAAAAAGAAACCTAATAATTAATTAAAATAATAATAACATGAATAATAATAATAATAATCTTATTAATAATATGATGATGATTATTATTATTAAAATAATTCTTTACATTTCATTTATTTTTCTTATTTTATTTTATTATCTATTTATTATTCATTTTATTTTATTTATTTATTTTTAACATTGATAAGGAAGCATGATGAATTGGGTGAAGCCGTGCAGTTTCCAAACCGTGCTCTTCTCATGTTCCCAACGCTGCCATGCCCAAACATGCCTTTTTAAATAAAAACTCAAAAATTCAAAACAACCCTTCCACCCGAACCTCGAAAAGGTTATACAATGCCTAGAAAATTAATAAAATAGGGTGGTGTAGAGAGCCTCAGAGCGACATCCTCTTCCCCTTTAGAGGCGACTAGGGTTTCGTCCGGCTTTGCTTCTTCCTTCCCCCTCCGGCTTGGGTTAATTGCGCAGATCTCGATATCGGCTTAGTGGGGAGCGTCTGATTCTGGTGTGGCACGACAGGGAGCTGGGGCTCTGTGTATTTGGTGGAAACGAGGCTCGGCGGTCGGCGTTCGGCTTGGCGTGGCGCGGCTAGGCCTTCAGGTGAAGACGCATTTCTTCCCGATGACGACCTGATCTCGTTTCGACGACCTGGCCGCGGTTCCTCTCAGTGGTGGTTCAGCGCTCGGCTCGGCCTGGCCGGACCTCTGGGCGGCATTGCGGTTTCCTCACAGCGACGACCTATTTTGGCTCAGTTCTGATGTGTTTTGTTTGACTTGGTCCGTCTGGCGATGTTGATTCGGTTCTAGTTTCCCTATTTTTCAGACATGGACAGGTGAGGTATCCGTCATGTTTCCAGTGTGGATCCGCTTCAGATCACAGTGTCTTGGAGGGGGAGGATTCATATTTGGGCGTGGCTATGAGTTTTTTCGGATTTTTTTTTTGGTTTGGTTGCTATGGATTTTTTCATCTGGCTTGGTTTTGGTGGCTTGTTGGTTGTTCGTTGACACGGGTTCACCTCTGCCCCTTCCTGTTTTTTTCTCGCCACCATGACCGGCTTGCTTCGGAACCCGGTGAGGGTGTATCTGTGGTTCTAATTGGAGTAGATTAATGCCCAGAGTGGTGTTTCTGTTGCAGGATGTCTAGGATCCCATCATCAGTGACATTCCCTTGGTACAGGTTTGGGCCATTCAGTCCAAGGTGACAGTGGTTTGGACTCACATTCATTGGATTGTCTTTCGGGATTCTGTGTCTATGGTGGTGGGGCTCCTCATGGAGTGCGGTGGGGTATGTCCGGGATGGATGGCGTTTCTTGGTCATGCGCATGTTTAGAGCTTTTCATATGAATGTTGGATTGGTTTTCACGACTCAGGATATGAGGTCTCAGCCAGACTCAACCTCAAGGAACATTCTTTACAGGAGGCTTCAGAGCAGGCGGTTTCACCTTTGTAGGCTTCACGGAATTTGATGTTTGAGGGGGTGTGACATCACCCATCAGATCGGGCCTGTGCTTTGACACAGGACATCTTCTAGCCGTCTAGTCTTGAATAGGTGAAATTCTTTTTCATGTTTTAAATAATGGGGAGAGGCAGCTCCAAGTTGTAAGTCTGAGTTGTTTTCTTGATCCTTCCGTCATGTAATGTTCTATGTTCATGAAGTCTGTTGGGTTCCCCTTCTTCCCTTAAAAGGGTGTTTCAAAAAATAATAAAAATCTAAGGCCTTTAGGCTGTTGGAGGAATAATTTAAAAATGTCGATTATGATAGGACAAAAGGGATAAAATCCTTTCTCATATTATCCATTAAAATAATATCACTCCTGACAAACCCAACACACCGTACCTAGCTGTGAACAATTTGTTTCATGGTTTTCATCAATACATCAATGTGTTCCAGTCATGATATCCATGAATGATAATATTAAATCTTAAGGATCAATACATACATATGTATATAGTAACATCCAATGAAACATTAAAATGTGGATTTCATATTAATAATTCGGTTCCCATAACCTCCAATCATGGATATTACTGAGGTAAAACAACATGAAGAGGTTTATAAATTTTGTATTAGACTCCTATACCTGATAGCATGAATTTTCTATATTCTTTTAGAAAATATAATTTGTTTTTAGAACAAGGTTCAAGAATAATTTTGTGGAACCTCTAGGGTCCCATTATAGTGGGTAACTACCATAGAATTTTAGTAAAACATATATTCATAGAATATTATCACATAAAAATGTAATTTTGGAGAACAACACCAACATGATAAGAAAATATGATTAATAATGAAAACATGTAATCAATTATGAAACAAGTTGGTTCTAGGGAATCGACTCTAACAGACTCCCACTTGCACAAGAGCCAACTAACAACAATTTTTGGTCAAATATCTCTCACATGATACTTAAGATTTGACCGAGATAAATACTTTATTAAGGGGTCTTCTATTTTCTCCTCTATGGATACTCAACTCACCTAAAGTTAACATTTTGTTAGGGAAAATACCTCAAGGGATGAAACTTCTGAAGTATGTTCTTTATAATTTAGTGTGACCATAGATCCCTGGAGAGAACCATTGTTTTAGTGTTATCATAATAAACTGTGAAAGGGTATTTACAGTAACAAACCAAATCATGCTCCTAGAAAACTTTTCAAATCCAATACTGCTTCCTTGGATGTATCAATAGACATGATATACTCAGAATCTGTTATAAAATTGGTGACAATTGTCTTCTTTGAACTCTTCCCACTTACAGATCCTCTATTGAGAAAAAAAACATATCCAGACTATGAATTCAAAACATTATGATCAGTATAAATTCTATCATCTATATAACACCTAATGACTAGCTCATCATCTCTTCAATACAAGAGGAACAAATCCTTAGTTTTCTTCAGATACTTAAGGATATTCTTGATAAAAATCCAACGTCACTCTCCTAGAACTTCTTGATATCTTCGTACCATGATCAAATCATATCCAACACTAAACCTTGCACATAGCATGGTGCATATGATAGATCATATCGCTAAAGCGTATGTGATCTTACTCATTACCCCTCTTTCCTCTTGTTTTTTATGGTAGATTTTATTGGAAAGATTTATACCTTGTGACATAGGAACAAATATCATCTTGGATTTTTATATACTAAATCTCTTAAATATATGGTCAATATATATACTTTGACTTAGTCCATGTAACCTCCTGGATCAATCACACATGATCTCAATTCCTATAATTTTAGATAATTCAACTAAGTCTTTCATAGAGAAGCACTTTCTCAACTAAGAGTAAAACTCTTGTAAGGTACGTATATCATTTCCAACTAGGAATATGTGTCCCGACCATTCCCATGGGGCCTGGATGTGACTACACCAATCCCACATTCCATAGGCCAGGGGTTACTGACTAGAACCTGAAGGCTTTTCTCAAATATGAAAGGCATTGCCTTAGAGATCTGTACACACTCAAAAATTAAAACTGAAGTAAACAACCAACAAAAGTAAGGTATAACCACAAGAGTAAATTACAACCTCAAGTACAACTGAAAACTGAAAATAGTGGGCTGGAATACAAGCCCTAGAAACTGAAAGGTACAACTACAACTAAAAATAGAAAACAGTTCATGGAATCGTCCACTGAAGATCCTACCTGAAGGGTAGGTACAACTCATCTCCACTGCTCTGCACATCAGCCAATATCCTCTATGTACTGCCTGGTCCTGGCTCCCTCAATAATCAGCCAAGCTGCTCATCGTCTGCACAAGACACAATAAGGTCCGGACAAAGCCCGTGAATGGGTGAGTATAACAATACCCAGTAGGGGACCCCGAGACCCCCGAAGGTCTCTCAGTAATCCATAAAGGAAAACATCACAAGAAATACCACAAAGGTAATATCATAATCATGATCTATATCTTGAAGCACAAATCAAAAGAGACAGCTCACTCTAATGGTATAACTTCATGGTTACTGGGATAGGGATGACTAGTCATACAACCAGATCATTTTATCCATAGTAACTCTACTACAAACTCTTATTGGTAAATTTATGTAGACCCATATTGGTTGTTAGATGTTAACCCATATTGGTCGCTACTGCTGTCCTGTATTGGTCGCTAGATGCTGACCCATATAGGTCGCTGGTGCTGACCCGTCTTGGTCGATGGTACTGAACCGTATTGGTCGCTGGTGCTGACCTGTATTGGTTACTGGTGTTGACCCTTATTGGCCGTTGGTGCTGACCTGTAATGGTCGCTGGTGCTGACCCATCTTGGTCGCTGATACAGAGGTAGGGATGAATAGTCATACAAATAGATCATCCCACTCTGGAGTTTCTGATGCTGACCTGTATTGGTCGCTCTTCTTCTTCTTGTCACAGCCATCCACTGATTCCGACATGAAACATGCCTGGTCTCTGGAAGACTTTGTTCCTCAAGCCATCAGTCCTATTTCAACCAGTACGATGTCCTGTAAAAATCATACCCAAGGGATAGATCAATCATAGATGTTCTAATAAGACAGATAACGTGTCGATCAGATGCCTGGTCTGTGAGATATTGACACTTTTGTAAAAAGGTTCTGGTTGGATTCAAGTCTGGTCACACCTAGGTCACACGTCAAACTCTTTCAAAATAGTATCTGTAAAGGACCACCTTGTCACAAGGGTCCTTATGCCACAAAAGGCACAATGATCAGATGATTGGTATGTTAGTTGCACCCCTTTCCGTGAAATGGGGGCGTTCGTACCTCGGTCCGGCCTGGATCGGTCAGGCTCGCCAGAATATGCCAACGGTACCACTTCCCAAAAGGGGTCCCAATTCCCTTAACTGCATGTCAAATGGACACCCAGTTCATCAGTTATGTGGGTTTCTTTATTTAGGGGCCAGTTGGGTCTGGGCCCGGTCCGAATCAGCAAGGCTGGCCCGATGCAACGGGTCCAGGGGTCAACCTGACCCACCCAGGTATGACCCGTTATGCATCGCCTGGTTCACTGGGTCCGGCCTGTCGGGGTTGTCCCGGATAGTTCACGGGCCCAGGCCATGGTTGGCCCAGCCTGCCGGGTGAGACTCGGCCCCCCCGAGCTGGCTCAATGGGCCGCAGGTCCGGCCCACCCCTTTGGGTGGGTCCAGCCTATTGGGCAGGTCCAGCCCATTCGGCCACTGCCACCGGCGACGCCTATGGGCACCACCCATCTCCCATGCGGCCGACTCAGGCCGATTGCCTCTGGCCACCGCGGCGCACTGCCTTCGCACCAACCACGACCAGTGGTTGCAGGCCTCCTCTGGCCACCACCGGCCACCACAGGCATGGCGTGTGGGGGGTTTTTTTCTGCGGGCTATCGGACGTGCTCCAGTGGTCCGTTCTTGGTGTCGTCTGCGCCTATGGACCTCCCAGAATGTCATCATCATTTCACAGGCCATCAAACGCCTTTCCGCAGCATTCGTTGTTCCACCAATATGAACGCACCAAGGACAAGTTTAGTGGAGGGTCCAGGCCTAGTTGGTTTTGGACCACGCCCACCACGTTATCATTTGAAACATGAGGAAAAATTAATGATAAAAAATGAAGAATAATCCCCAAGTTTAAGATCCCACAACAACCACCTACATGTTTAGACGAGATGTAGATCAACCCGTTAGTCGATTGGTCTGCGTTCATTATATTTTTCAAGAATGGAAGTGAGGGAATATCAAAGCACGTAAAACATCATAAATTTTATGACGCTTGTTTTCGCACATTCATCCTTGAGGGTTTACAGTGTCGATAATGCTTCCCAATTTCGACCTTCAAAAGGCATTCTTCTTTATTCATCATTCTTCGCTGAGGTGGAAGTGCGTCAGAGCTTCACTCAAGAATCCTCCAAATCCTTCCATCTTATTTTTTACAACACATAAAACTATTTATAGAACCACGCTACAGCATTCCCATAACAATGTGACATCGCGTCGTTACGCTGTTTTGCACCATTTAATTCACTGTTATGTTGTGGAATACGGGTCATCCCTGTGTTTCATTAAATTTCCCTTTCACCACATCTTTTCTACCTCACATCATCATCATATTCTATGAAACAGAGAGAAAATAATAAAATAATTCTTTTAAATTATTTTATTATTTATCTCAAAAGTCCCAAAATTAACATTTCTACTCAGCCCTCGCCGGCTGAAGTTATGTCATTTATAGGTGAATACTGACATTACAGATTCAACTGTGCCCTCATATTTTTAATCTGAGCACTATTTAAAAAGATATAAAATTCCACCCATGCATTAACTGAGCATACCTTAAAAAAAGTTCAAAAATTCATTTCGGGCACACCAGACCTCAGAATCACTCGTAGTAAATTTTTGCAGACTCCAAATAATCTCAAATAATTTTTTTAAACAATTACACGGAATATTTGGGTATTTAAAATATTTCATCATCATATACTACTATGAAAATAATTACACTCCCACTAAATAATTTTTGAACACATGGATCAAATTATTTCTAAATGAAACTAAATTCCTTTATAGCTATATCAAATCAAATGTCCCATGACCTAGATGATTTTTTAATCCATAGGTGGATCTCTGTAACTTGAATACCTTTTTGGAATTTATTGGTGTCACAAATCCTTCACTCTAGGTGATATACACATCCTCTTGAAGGTTTTCATTAAGAATGTTGTTTTGACATCCATTTTCCAAGTCTCATAGTCATGGTAAAATCCTATCAAAAAAAGTCTAATGGATTTAAACATGTAAAATGGGGGAAATATTTCATAATATTTAGTTACATGATGTTTTTTAAAACCCTTTATACACTATCCATGCTTTATAAGTATTCATTTTACCTTTCTTTTCAAGCTTTCGCTTGAATACCCATTTACACCCAATGGGTTTTACATAAACTAGAAGATTAATCAAAATCTGAACTTGGTTTTGACACATGGATTCTATCTCAGATTCATGGATTATTTCTATCTTACAAATACTGAGTTATCTATTTCCTCCTTGTAGAAGTGTGCATCATCAGTGTTTACTAATAATGAGTCCCCATCATCAATGAATATAAAACCATATCTTTATAGTTTTCTTACCCCTCTATCACTCTTACTTGTGTTTCAAGAACATTCTTTTCCATTGGGATATGTAGAATCGGTTCCTGTATAAACTCTCGTGTACCCTAAGCATCAAATTCATTAATTTCAATCTTTCTCTAACTATCCTTATTAAGGATGTGCTTCCTCTCAAAAAATATGACATTCCTTGAAATAATCAATTTCTTTTCTGAAGTGTTGTATAGGTAGTATCCCTTGGTTTCCTCAGAATACCATATAAATATACACTTCATTACTTGAGTTTCTAGTTTTTTTGAGCTAGCATTAACAACCACCACGGAACCCAATGCACAAACATGTGAAAAAACAGGTTCATTCAACTCTATGACTCAAAAGGAATGTAATTTTCTTCTTTGGTTGGTACTATATAATGTAGGTATAATGTTTAATATAAATAATTTTCTCAAAATGATAATAGAATAATTTTATGATTCATCATCCACCTTACCATGTACAACAAGTCATGATTTCTTTTATCACTAACACCATTCCATGGTAGTGTATAAGGTGAAGTGAGTTGGGTTAAAATCACATAATCCCATAAATTTTTTTAAATTATTGATTGTGATATTCACTACCTAGATTCTATTGAAGTTTCTTTATATTCTTACCAAGATGATTATCAACCACATTATTGAACTCTTTGAACTTCTTAAAATATTCAAACTTATTCCTCATTAAGTAGATATAACCATACATGCTCATGCCATCAGTTAAAATTAATAAAGTATGATTATACACCTTTAAACTCTATTTGAAAATGGTCTACACACATTAGTGTATAGAAATTATAGAAAATCTATAGACTTTTCACCTTTCCCACAAAATGGTAGTGTGGGGTCATTACCTTGTGAAAAATTGTGACATATTTTATATTGTTTTAGATAAAAATAGTATAAATAATCATCTTTATAGAGTTTTTTCAAGTGCTTTATATTTATTTGACCAATATAGTGATGCCATAATAGGTTTTATTATGAGTCACATGTATATGTTTCTTTATCAACTTTAAAAATTTCATTTACTCAATAAAAAACACACTTGAAACTTCCCCTATATTCTTTTTCTAGGTACTATTTATCTTCCAGTTTCCCTTATTTTTACATGAAAAACAAATAGAATCATATTTATTTCCATTCCTATGGATCTTATTCTTCTTATAAGGATGGTGTTTAGGATCCTTAGACTTGGAATGAGTCTTCTATACGTTTTATGTTTTCTTCCTCTTCTTATTCACCATAAGGATTTAGTTTTGTCATGCCCTATTTCATTATTAACATAGTGAATAAGTGTGATGTTTTAAAACATTATTCTCACTAATTCTCATATTATAATTCATAATAAAACTGTATAAGGTCATGGGTATTGAGGATAGAATGTCATCTATTCACAAATCATCACGGATCATAAAAATCAAGAAATCTAATTTCTCAATGCAGCTAATCATCTTGACCACATGATCCCTAGTTGGTGCTGAATCCCCAAGATTACACGTGAACAATTCATTGGATATATCATATCTCTCTCATATTTCGTTCTATTTATAGAGATCCCTAAGGTGTGAAATGATGCTCTGCACATCCATATACTCACATTTATTTAAGATCTCGTTGGACATGGTGGATAACATGAAACATTGTACTTCTATAGAATCATCCACCTGTGTCAAATAAGGACAAAATTCTCCTTCATTATCCTCTTTGAAAATAGACTCAGTAAGTGGGGCTTCCATCATTTATATTTTCAATTCGTGGATTTTTTATATGCATAAGAACCTAGACTATTTCGGGAAAGTTTCCTCAGTGATAAAGTTATCCTTCCCAAGTATGGATCATAATGATATAGTAGATGTTATTGGATTTTCCATTTCTAAAAATTAACTAAATTTGATTTATACTTTTTCATTTCAAATTAGAATAAAAATTAAAAATTATTTAAATTCCATTAATATTGAACTATTTTTCAAAACCTAATGGCCATTAACATCATTTTTAGAATATATTGTTTCTAAGATATTCAAGTGGAAAGGATCCATATTCACCTTCTCAATTTTTTTAATTTTACCTATCAATCTATTTTAAGGGTTTTAGGGAGGTGTAACTTTCTAACTACGTTAAATCATAGTTCATTGATCCGTTGATTGGAATGCCCCAATCTTGAAATCATGTTTTAATGATTTCCTCAACACTTACCTCTTATTTACACCAATTCGGACTTGGGTAGTCAAACCCTGATGCTGGTAAAGTTAATCCAACCCAAAACACAAAGCTTAAAGTTTTCATGATAATCTAAATCAACCCAACTGGGGTTTTTCAAGCACTATGAACTTAAGGAAACTTTAAATTAAGTAGAAAAAGGACTTACCAACTTAAGATTTTAGTTGAGGTATTTTTTATCCATTATGAGTAAATACCATATTAGATATTAAATTCTTTCTTAATATTAAGTTGATTTTACTTAAGTGATTAACCATGTCTTATAAAATATTTACGCATAATCCATTTATATTTTTCTGCATCTTGCATGCTTTTTGATTAATTTATTAGGTAACAACAGAACATTCCCAAACATAAATCATTAAACATGAATATAATATAATTAAAATATAAGTGGAATGATAATGAGATTCTCTAATGGTTATTTTATCTAGTAAATGATAAACAAACCATTGTCCCTAGTGGAAAACACAACTTAAACTATGACTTGGTTCCTACTGCAGCATTTTACCTTTTCCCTTATGTATCCCTTGATTGGTTTCACCTAATCTCCATGAATCAAACCATCTCCACTCTCCTAGGATCTCCCTCCTTCCATAATATCTTTTCTACACATAAATTATGGGATCTAATGGATTGGATAAAGGGGTTTACAAAAAATAAATTACAAGAACACATTCCATTTCCTAATAAGTGAAGGAGATGAATCACAAGCTATCATTTTAATTTAATCCGAATAAACTAAAATAAATAAATCAAATACACAGATCTAGTCTAATATGATGATTATCCACACATCACCATGAAATGAGAATACATTTTCAATATTGTTATCAATTACTTTCATTAATTATTTAAATAAGATGTGTGCTATTAATTAATCCAATTAAATCAATTTATCTTAATTATATAAAAATAATCATTCACCTACCATCACCTATAGTTTTAAACAAAATTACTCTCATTCAAAATTAATGAATTACACAAGTGTACTTAGAGTAATCCTCATGTGTTCATAAAATTTTAACATGGAAATTAATTCAATATATATTTTTAAATCTTATTTCATGGTGTGTGCAATAGAATTAATGAAACATGGTATACATAATCAGTAGGTTTAATTATAAATTTAATTCTTCTTTCTATGAAAATTCAAGAACACTTCTTGAAGAAAACTACACAACATGTACTTTTCTACACCTTGTGTCCACATCACATGCCTTGGGACTAGATGTGTTACCTTCCATGGATGTGTTTGAGGTACACTGAATATACTAGTAATACACAATTTGTACACCCAAATGTCACATCATGTCATTCCTTATGTCATCTATCTAATATATGGAACACTTGGGATGCCCCATGTATTATCCATATGAATCTTCATTTTAATCATTAGCTGATTACGGATAATGTTATCGAGAATGAATGAAAGAAGAGACATGGATTTCATATTAGTAAAAAATCATTTTAAGTAAAAGAAAATGAAAATTCATGAAATCAATCAACAAATAATAAATAATTATAAATTACACACATGACCCCTCTTGTACCACATAAAGGTTCCAAGCGTGACATAAGTTTCCTTAGAAGGTATGACTAACTTGAATTTTAGTCTTAAATCATGTGTAATAATTATTTTATATGATAATGAGATCATGTTCAATGATAATAGTAGATTAATGGACTACATTAATACACTAAAACTAGATGGAGAGGATCTTCACATGCAATTTTTAATTAATTTATAAGAAAATATATAGTACACTCAACTTGTAATCCATGTTTCACTGATGATCTAATGGAATAGATTTCATCACACCATTATTACACTGCATGATTTAAGTGAATAATCATTCTAGTAGTGATCCAGAGGTGCATCATAATCTCTTATCAACAATTTCAAATTTTCAGGTGCTAGTATAATTGATCTTGATAGATTTTATTATTCATGGTTGACTACAAGAGTTTTATTCTTGAATATAGAGAACTCTTGATGCTCTCTCAAAGATGTGAGAGATGAGGTAGAGATAGCTCTTTATAGATCTCTAGATATCTCTATAGATATATATATCAAGATATATCACTAGATATATCAATCTAGATATATGTCTAGATATATTTCTAGTTATATCTCTCTTGATATATCTCTAGATATCTTTTTAATCTACTATGCACACCCAAAAAGTCACTTCAGGAAAATGATATAATAGGATATTATTATATATAATTAGATGTTGATTATGGTAGGTTTAGGGTATGAAAATTATAAACAATACCTTAATAATTTCAAATAATGTTAACTGATCCCATGTCCATTGTTAATAATTTGAATAATTTTAATTGCTTGGAATGTAAAACACATTAATAATATAAATAAATATCAACGAACTATAATTGGACAATCAAACTTGGCCCACATACCCTCATCAAAATTTATTGATCCTAAAATAATGACTATTTAATTGAATAAATGTCACTTCATTATTTATATGATAAATATAATAAATATTATATTCATAAAACTTTGAATTTAATATTTATTATTTATTATTTAACTCACTTTATTCTTTAAAATAACTTATGATTAAATTAAGGAAATCAGACAAACCAGAAAATATATTATTTTTTATACATTATTAAATTCATTACATGAATTTAACTGAGATTTCTATTAGACATAGTGTGTGACCCTCTATACCTCATTCTCAGTGGAATTATGCAAAACCAGCTAAAGTATAAGGTTAGCAATTGGAAACATTCCAACGCACTCCTCGAGAAAGAAGTTAATATCATAATGACATCCAACCTCCTTTAAATACTTATTATGTAATATAATTCCTTATCAGGATATATATTATCAAGCAGGTTTCATGTTGGTTCCATCAACCTATATACTAAATTTCTCTTTCTTTGAATTTATAGAAATGTACCCTTTCACTGAACACTGTGACTATGGATTTATGTGCAAATTTATATTCTATAAAGGACCTGATATATTAACTTCCATTATAGGATAGCAGGGATAAGTTAATTTCTAACATTATCTATTAATAGAATATCACTTGTGACGTGCACAACATACCCTAGCTGGTCATGAACATATGTCATCATAGAATTCATCAAAAAAACAAAATACATGAGTCATGATATTAATTAATGATAATATTAAATTATAAGGATCATTACATATATCCATATATAGGAACATCTAATGAAAGATGGAAATTTGGGTTTTCTATTGAGGGTTTTGTTCTCATAACCTCATATCTTGAAGATTACCAAGTGTGAACACCATGAGAAGGTGACTCAATGTCTTATGAGCCTCCTACCCTAATAGCATATATTTTCTATTTCCTATCATAAAATATCATCCAGCTATAGAAAAAGGATCTAAAATTATTTTTTTTCACCTATAAGTTCTCATTATGGCGGGGAACTACTATAACCTTTCAGTATGACATAAATTCTTAGGATATTATCACATACAAATTTCATTTAGAAGAAAAATATAACATGATAATAAAACATAATTAATAATGAAAAAATGTAATCAAGTACTAAACAAATTAGTTCTAGGGAACCAAATCACATAAATATAAAGTGTATATTTGTTTACATATTAACGATTTTTTGATAAAACATTTATGTATAAACCATTTATTTTAATTCCATATTTGAATATTAATTCATTTATTTATGTGATAGCGGTCTTGTATCCAAAATAAATAAATCCTCCATATATGAAGATAAAATAAATAAATAAATGACGTAATAGATATCTTATCTAATGGTTAAATTTTTTATCAGACTAAAAATAAACCTATGGAGTTAGGGAAAAACTCAATCAACATTTAAATTTTTATTCAATAGATAAACAGAGTACAAATAGACAGAAAAAAAAAACAAAACAGACCAAAGAAACGCTCCTAAGGAGGTGTAAAATACTAAAGACCGAGGGCATCACATCTAATCAAATTGACTCCTTCCGGTTTTAAACTAAAAAGATCATGAAAAATAATATTTCCATCATCAGGATCACTCACCGAGGAAAAGTAGCCTGCCACCTTGTTGCCCTCCCGCCATGTATGAAAGGCCTTAATACTATCCCCCATGATGCTATGACATTTCCTGATAGTATATAGAATAAACCAAGGGACCGTACATACACCTTGAAGAGAATTATACAAAATTAAAGAATTAGTTTCATCTTCTGAAATTTCCAAGACATGCTGTCTATAGATAGTAAGAATCTCCAGAGAAATATTCGCTTCAGCCTGCAAAGCATTCCCCTACCCAAGAAAAATAGAAAAAGTTGTAACCACAGACCCATTCTGATCTCTAACAACCCCTCCACCAGAAATTTTCCAGAAATACAATAGCCATCATAGTTAAGTTTCAGACCAACGGCAGGAGGTTTCCACCTCACCCAGTTACCCAGACAAGAACAGATACCTTGAGAAAAAATGTAACCAGAAACCAAACGCTGCATGGAAGGAGCATCCCTCCAATTTCTAAGAACCTTGAACAAATCAAAAATCATACTTTTAGCCTTAACAAAAATCTGACTACCCTTCAAAGACAACCCATCAAACACCCATTTATTCCTTGCATACCACAAACACCAACAACCCACATGTAAGATCATGTATCGGGCCTTTCTTTCCATGCTCCCCCTGTCAAAACCATATAACCACTGAACAAGGAAAGAAGAATCAGCCATACTTGGATTAGAAGGCAGTGAACTCACCCAAATAACCCCACACCCCTTGAGACCATTCACTTCTGAAGAAAAGGTGATCAGAAATTTCATCCTCATGTAACCTACAACAAACATATCTGGAAACAATAAAAATACCACATCTCTTAAGATTTTCATCAGTGGGAACCTCTTTATTCCTAATCCTCCAAATAAGGAAGTTGAGTTTTGTTAGAACATTCCTAATCCATAGAATTTCATTCCAATCATACCCAATCTCCTGCATGCTGAAAGTATGATGATAATCCCTAACCATGAAGTGGCCAGATGAAGAAGGAGTAAAAATAAGCATGTTCGGTTCAAAATAAAGCTCTATGAGGCTCCACATATCAAGCTAACTTTTATTCAGCACTGTTTTGATAAAATTTAGATACTTACAGGCCTCCTTTAAAGACTTATTAGTAGAAGTACAAAAGGGGAAAGTAAGGAATTTCCCACTCCAATTATGGTGCCAAAATTGAACATTACCTTCCCCAATAATCCAACGAGATTAATAACTCATAGCATCAACAATAGGACCAATATCAGCCCATAAAAGAGAAACACAATGTCTAAAATCATACTCATCCCCCAAAAAATTACCATGCATGGAATGCCCCCATAAAAATTTATGCTCCATTACATCCCAAGCCAACTTATCATAAATACAATGAATAGTATCCTCCAAACACCACACATTAATACCTCCCTCCATAACCAGCCGAGCCAACCTTTTCCAAGAGGCCCGATTTCTTTTCCCCTTTTCCTTAGGATCCCAAATAAAACTAACAAGGACTCAATCAATACTTCTAATGACACTCTTATGAACTTTGACCGAATAAAGATCATGGATAGGGGTGGTCAAAATAAGACTATTAATGAGTTAGGGAAAAACTCATTATGAAAGTCTTGGAATGAGTTTATATGTTTGTTTCATATTAGTTTTATCTTAAATTGCATCCTCCTTGGATCCATCTTGAATTGACTTCATGAAACTTCAAATACTCTTTTTTATTACATATGTTTTATAAATCACACATAGGTGAGGGATAATAAAGGATTGGTTAATTGGAATTATATAAAATAACTTCAGACTTATCATTTCTTCATAATAAAATAGGGAGGGATGACATGAAAACCATCATATTTAATTTAATATTAAATAATTAAAAAATAATGTAATAAAATAAAATTAATTAAAATAAAAAAATAGGTTTGGTCAATTCTCATGATCGAACATAAATATAAAAAAATTATACATTTATAACAACTAGATAATATTCATTTTAATTAATTCTTTGATAAGATAAAATGATCTCAAATTAATATAATTATTTATCTTATTAATAAATTTATTTATTTTATCTTATTCCATCTAATAATCCTTAAATTATCATTTTCTATGAAAATAATGTAAATAATTTAATTTAATTTAACAAAACAGTACAAAACATTTTATTTGGAATAAACTCAGTGAGTGCTTATCTGAACTCTGTAGTATGGTTCTGATTGTACAAAATGCACTCATTAAACATATTATCAATGTGGAATGTATTGTAATTTCATGGTATGTACTACTAAATTAATTCCACACAAACAAATGAATATTTCATTTTTAGTATAATTTAATTTACTAAGTTTTTAGTATGCAATAACTATACATCATATGTAGTTTCAAATATTACACGAAATTAATCAAGCATTTAATGTAATATAAAACCTAATGACCATAGTGTACTATGAAATTATTTAAATAAGAAACTCATGTTGATGATGTTAAATAAAGTAATTAATTAAATATAATATTTCAACATAAATAGGTAAAGTACACAGCGTGTGAAATATAGAAACACTAAATATACTTTGTTTCATCAGATATCTATAGTACATTCCTATGGACTTTTCTTGTACTTATTGCAAACAATTATGAAGTAAAAAATTTGTAAAAAGGATAAATGATGTGTACTTCAAGTTAGAAGGATATTATCCTATAATGTCCCTCGATCTGACACTCTATCACATGGGAAAGTCAAGATGATTACTCGACCTCAAGAGGGCCTCCTTGTATTCTAGAGGCTACCGAATGCAGTGGGGGTGTAGAGAATATAGTGGGGAGACTATAGCCCCTAGTATAGAGTTACAATATAGTAAAAATAAACAAATATCATAGTATTGGAAATAAAATATGTAAAAAAACATATAACTAGAATGTAAAGTAATAACCAAGTAAATAATATAATAAACAATGTAATGTTGGGTAGGAATGTATCTAAATTTCAAACTAAAATTAATACAGATAAGTGGCAATGCTAACACACACACAAAAACTCAAAAGTATCTTATCCTGAATCCTTGGTCCATCCCATCTCCATGATCTAACTCATCCAGTAAAAAATAATAAACTAAAAAGTCTCTTTCGTCTATCCAAATAGAAATCCATGTAATCTGCTTAGGTACCAAATAGTATCCTGAATAGGGTGTGATTAAAACTCAAAAGGTGGACACAACCATGTCTAAACAAAAAATAGTCGTATAATAAGTGCTTGAAATAAAGCAATAAATAGGTGTATTAATTAATATATTAATACTATACAATAATTAACCTACTTCAGCACTGTGTTGGGTTATATCTCACCATGTAGAACAACCATGCCACCCATAACCAAAAAAATCAAGGAATAATCATCTAAACATGTCAAGCCCTATAAGAATTATATCATTACCAGACCAAGTCCTCTATATAATAATTTCATAATAATATTTCCAAGACCTATAAGAATTATAGATTATCCAAGAAAAGACCTTTATATAATCATTTCAGCACAACCAGGATAAGAACTTTATATAATAATTTTAGTATAATTGATCCAAGACCTTTATATAGTTATTTCAAGATAATAGGTAAAATTCTTATAAGTATTACACAATTAATCAAAACATAAGATATATCATCAATAATAACACATATACATCAAAATACACAAGGGTCAATTTATCCAATTACCCTTTATTGTTCAGTTACCCCTTTCATTTATCAAGTTTTTCTTTAACCATTATCATTCTAGTGCATACAAACATAGCATATAAAACATTTCTAGTAATTCTAATTATACAAGTAATTCATTTTCATGGTGAATCTATCACAAGAAATCACCTCAGGTCTCATATCATCCTAACTATAATTTAATCCATTAGCCACTCCATTATTGATTAGGGAAGCCTCACTGAATGGGTAGTGGAAAGATAGGTCTCCACATCATTGAATACAAAGAGATCCAAAGATTAATCCAACACATGATCAATCATTACCCATTGTTCAATTAATTAATGTGCATGTTATGTCACTGCAATCTTAATGTTGCATATACTTAAACAAATAAATAGACTAAAGGGTTTGGTTTTACCCCACCTACCTTTATCTGTCGATAAAAAAACCATCAAATAGTTATGTTCAATTAGAAAAATGATGAAGAAGATACAAAGATCATAAAACAACAATATCAAACCCAAAAAAACTACATTCATGTGATTCCACCACGAAATCAAAGAATAAGAGAAATAGAGGGCCAATGTAAGTAGAAAAATTCATTAATGATCACATACTTAATTAAGATGTATATAAGGGTAGAAAGCACTCCAAAATCACATGGATATTCCCTAGAGTATAAGAGATATGGGATTCATGTAGATAAAGAGTGAATAAAACACACAACATGGATTTAAACTTAATAATCTCAATAAAAACATGATGTATAGTACATCCAAGTATTGTATTTATCAATTTAGAAGTTAAAACAAAAAAAATCACCTAAAGTTAAAATAACCTTGATCGAACATTAAAAATTTTGAACCATTTTCATGATGTGTAACAATTTCACATTCGAAAACTATTTGAGGCATCTCCCTGGAAAAGTTTACATGTTGTAACCCAGTTTCACAATGTGTAACTTATTCATGCCCTGAACTAGTTCATGATGTATTCTTGAAAACATATACACATCGTGTAACATGTTCATGGTGTGTAAGTTTCCATCAGAAATCACTCAATAAAACTTCTTTAGAAGATCCCAAACCACCTCTAAATCCATCTAAAATCATGGAAAATCCTCATAATCCCCTTGAAAACCTTATTCTAACACTCCTTTAATTCAAAAAAAAACATACTTATATGAATGTTAGGTCATTTTCCCCAACACAATATCTTCATCCCGAAACAATACTCAACCACCATGTTTTAAAGAAGAAGAAAACCCCAAAAAACGAGTTTCAATCTAAAACTCAAAGAGAGATGTGTCTAGGAAAGGATGGGATCTTACAACCTCCCCACCATATAACATATCATCCCTGAGATTCTCTAAGTGTCACTCTAGTATCTCAATGAACAAGTATATACATTTTTCTCACATGTTAGATTCCCTCTCCTATGTATCCTCTTGAACATTCCCATATTGCCACTATGCTCAAACTAGTGGTATATTCTTCCCTAGATATACTTATCACTATGGTCCCTAATCTGTATCGGATGCTCCTAAAAGTATTTATCTACACTAAGATAGATGACCTCAACATTTACAATATGATAATGGATTAGATTATATCTTCAAATATGTGATGCATCAAACATGTCACGTGTATCATTTTAGAGTTGTGTAAGGGATAATTAGCACACCTCTGGACTGACCCTTTCAACTATCTCAATTGGCGTGACAAACCTAGGTGCTAGATTTACCTATTCACCAATATAAAATTTCCCCAACCTATTCAACCCCAAAATGAAAACATGATGACCAACATCAAACTTTATAGGCAATCTTCGATGGTCAGCATAAGATGTATGCCTTTTTGTGTGGTAAACAACCTCCTTATGATCAATTGTACCCACTTTGACATATCCAACATGAGAATAGGTCTAATAAGAACTAAATCACCTAGAACTGTCCAACAAATAGGTGAACGGAAAGGACTACTATAAAATGCCTTGAAATATTCCATTTGGATACATTCTTTGAAAATTTTAATATAAGAAAACTCCATAGGTGCTAAATGCTTCTCCCATAAACCCAAAAAATCCAAAACAAAGGATTATAACATATATTAAAGAATATAAATATTCTATTTAGATTCACCAATAGTCTGTGGATGATAGGTTGTTCTCAAACAAACCTCTGATCATATAGCCTTATGAAGACCCTTCTAGAACTGAAACATGAAACGAGGTTCCCTATCAAAAATGGTACTCCATGGAACACTATGCAATTGGACTATCTCATGATTATTTTTAATTCCTAGATCATCAATAGTGAATGCAATTTTGATAGGTAAGAAGTGTTATACCTTCATTGTTTGATCTATGATCACCCATACTGCATCATTCTTAGGGATTTCCCTAGGTAATCCTATCAGAAAATCCATAGTGACATCATCTCACTTTCATTCTTGAATGTGAGAAGGATAAAAATCCCAGAAGGTCTCTAATGCTCAACATTCACCTACTAACAGCCGAAACATATCCTCGCAAATCATGGAACCTCCTTCTATATTCCTTGCTCTATTACTATATATAGGTATCACAATACACCTTTGTAAGACCTAGATGTACCACTCATGTAGAAGTATGAAAATCTCTCATCATTTCTTTAATAAGCCCATAAAAACCCATAGTAAGCCTTGAAAAAGAAGATAATTTCCACTACCAAGATACTATCATGATGGTGGCTCCCTAACGTATATGTTATCCCTCAGAGCTAGGGCCTCCAGTCAGAGAAATACTCTGTCATGATTCGGTCAAGAAGCATAGGTATAATAGATGTTAAAATCACAAATATCCATCCATGGGACTTCTACACATCTAGATGCACGAATGAAAATAGTTCTATCATTATCTATACATCATAATACTCATGTACCGCATATATCTGCATCATCCAGATCAAATTATTTTTAACAACGTTTCCCCTTCTCATTGAATAATCTAGCTTGAAGTCAAAATAATATAGATACTCAATCCACCTCCTCTGTCGAAGGTTTAGGTACTGCAGTGAAAATATATATTGGATGATCTTGTGTTATGTTTACACCACACACCTCTCACCCAACATATTATGTCTCCAGCATCTCATTGAATGTACCACTATAGAAAAATTCATATCATGAGTAGGATAATTCCTCTCATGCGACCTTAGTTTTCTGAATCCATAAAAAAACCACTTGGTCCTCCTACATCAGAACTACAATGAGTTGAAATTTGGATGTGTCACATTACACATTATATTACTTACCTAGAAAATATAAAGTGAGTATTGGTGTTGAGTTCACCATTCTCTTCATCTCTTGAAAATATCTCTTTCACGCATACAACGAAAGAAACTTCACCCCTTTCTTGGTGATCCTAAACATTAGAGATTCCATAAAGAAGAAGTCTTGGATGAAGCATTGATAATAACCAATTAAACCTAGAAATGTCTAAATGTCAAAGAAATTATTGGGTTTTCCCAAGATACCATGGCTGAAAATTTCTCTCTGTCTATTGACATTATATACTCTTAGATGACATGACCCAAGAAGTGAACTTTATAAATCCAGAAACTACATTTGGTTAGCTTGGAATAAAACTGATACTCTCTTAATATAATCAACATGATTTCAGGATATTGGGTATGATCATATGTTTAATTGAAGTAAAATAATATTTCATCAATGAAAACCACCCCAAACTACTCTAAAAAATGATGAAAGATATGATTCATCAAGTTCATGAATACCATTCGGTATGTTCTTCAAAACAAATGACATCACTATGAACTAATACAATTTATCCCTAATTCTAAAATTAGTATAAGGTATGTCTAATAGAATCACTCTCAACCGATGATACGTATATATAAAATCAATATTGGAGAATATCTTATCACCTCTCAGCTAATCGACTGGATCGTGACTGTTATCTAGTTCAATCTCTGATAATCCAAACTCGAGCACAAAGTCCCATCTGCCTTTTTGATGATATTTTAATGACTCATATTTTATTGATTTTATTTTTATAAATTATTTGGGAAAATTTGGAGAGGATACACTAAGACGACGTGCGATTCCAAGGCCCAGGGTTCCTATAATGATTGTTTGAAAAAAGTTATTTTTTTAATAGCATGCACGCATGAATTTTTTGAAAAAGACAAATTACTCTTAAATTGGTGCCTAGATAAAAAATTTGAGGTAAATTTTGAGATCAGAGAAGTGGATTTACCCTAGGCGTCATAGCGGGTCATCTGTAGAAAAAGTCACCAGGGGTGTAACTATAAATAAAATAAATAAATTAAAATTATTTTATTTTTAAATCCTAATAACTCATAAATGGTAACTCATATTTGAAATCCAAGACCACTATTGAGTTCATCAATGGATATTTTCCATAGGAGATAACTAACATAAACGGGTCTAGGTCAATTGAAAAAGTTAATTTTTGGACATTTAAAAAGAATAAAATAAACTTTAGGTTTGTTTTATTTTGATGATTCGTAGCGATGCAGTGACAAGGAAAAATATTTCTTTATTGAATAGGAACCCCAGGTTAGGTTCATAACCCTAAAATGTAATTGAGGCTCTAGAAAGAAATGGAGGAATCTCACTTGATGGAAGACGATGATGGAGCGGTGGATCATGACATTTCATGATGGATCACCAAAAGTAATGGATCCTCGATGTCAAATGATCCAAACTCTAGGTAGGGGTTGTTGATTAGTCACTGAAAGTGGCTAATATTAATTTTTAATATCTTTATATTCATTGTTCCAAAGTCCATAAACATTGTTTTTAGTGCATTACATAAATAGAACTTCATTTCTCATCAAAAATGCAATTCATGTTTAAAATGCAAATTTGGGCCCAATCATTCATTTATTTGTGGTCAACATTATATTCATTTTCTGAATTTGACATTTTAGGATATTATTTATCACTTTGTTTGGAACATTTTATCTTTTAGGTCCTATGGATGAATCCTAAAGGAAGATGGATAATTTTGCGCCTGAAGGAAGAAACTTGCTGGAAAAATCATAATGGGCCTAAGGCCCATCAAACAAATGTGGGGCCCAGAAACCAAACCCAATGAAGCTCAAATTTATACAGTAGAAAGATAAAAATATGAGGATAATTTTATTCAACTGTGGATGGAGCTAATTCTGATGTTTTTATGATGATAAAGGGATCTGAAGTTGAGATTTAAATGGTGGACCCGACATTAATGCACAGAAATCCGTCCCACCATTTCGACCATAACTTCAAAACGGCTAAGCCAAATTTCCTGAAATATTGAGAGCTTCTATAAGACACATGTACTAAGATATTTTCTATTTATGACACCTTCGGATTCGGCCGTATGAAGTGCCAAACGCACACGTCAAAATGGAGGATGAATCTGGATGGTTTTGTGGTCAACTTTGTAACGTTAATTTCCTTTTGATTCTTCACCCTCCTTTTGACTCTCTTAATTGTTGGGGGGTGAATTTATTGTTGGGGGTGGATATAAGGCTCCTAATATACCTATATAAGGAGCTGGTGGTGAAGGGAATAATCATCTAACATTTTCCTTTGAATCTAAGTTTTTCTTTCAATTGTAATTTCCCGCTTTCGTTTTGTAATGACATCGTCAATTTCTCTAATGTAAGTTTTTCATTCACATTTAGTATTTTAATAAAATTTATTCTTTTTCACTTTTTATTTTCCTTTTATTCACACGTTGATACCATTGAATCCTAGTGTGAATTTATTCACACCTGCACTTGTGAATTCATTACACAACGGTGGAGTGTTCATTTTGATTATTGTTTTTTTCTTTCTTCTTCAATCCCGCTTATTTAAGTCAATTACCCGCTTCCATTGATAGAATAGCATCAATGGAGGGCTAACCTTTTATGGGTTGATCCTAGGGAGTTTCATGAGTTGGATTGAATGTTATTTTATGTTCTTAAATTTTTAAATTTGTTCTTTATTTTAAGAGTTCCTTTCTTTGATTTATCTTCTTATTTGTCTTCACCGACTTTAACGACGACACATTTTGAGTGCTAGTACGATCCAATTCCTTGGAGTGCTCATTTAATTGATCCTCTAAGTGAATTGGTGATTATCCTTGAAACTGTGTAAGGATTAAATCGTAGAATGATATTGAGGAATTATTTCATTTAATGGATACCTCTTGAACCGATGAACAGAAAATCAAATGAAAAACAAATACATCCAATCAAGCCCCAAAGACAACCTAGGATAAACTCACATTAATTAGTTGTTTTAATTCAAGTAATTTTTTTGGTTTTGTTCTTTAATTTAAATAAATATTTCTTCAAATCAATCAACACCATAGTTGGCCACTTCATAGCCAATCCCGCATCTAATCAAAGTGTCTCAAGGTTTCTTCTTCGGTCCCTCTGGATTCGATCCCTACTTGTACTTCAACAACCGCTTTTACTAGTAGGGTAAATTTGGGCGCAACCAAATTTTGGCGCCATTGCCGGGGACCCTAGTAAGTTTTCTTAGACACCCACCTTCTATTCTCACCTAACTTCTCTTTTCTCACCTCTATTTCTCTTTTCTTTTCCCCTTTCTATTTTTCCAAAAAAACAAATCCAAATCCAAATTTCATTAAACTCAAATGGAGTATCATCAACAATTTAATTTCATAAAATAGGGCTGGAATCAAATAGAAAATCAACATTGGGAATCCCCTCACATAGGAAATTACTTTGATCAATCTTTAAATGAATACCCCACACCCGATAACATGAATGATCAATGGGATGCTGATTTTTTAAAGGATCAATTTCCATACCTCTCAAGGATGATTGAAGAGATCAAACTTAATGATGATGATGATGTAAAAACAACAATCAATCTTAATTCTGAAAAAATTCTTGAACATTTGTGTGAAAAAATGGTTAAAATGAATTCAGAAGTTTCATCACTAAGATTAGAAATACAAAACATTGAGACTTATGAAGAACCCATTCCCACTCAGGATTTCCTTTCCACATAACTTATAGAAGAATCTTGTTTCCCACATAACTCATGTGAATTTAGTGATGAACCCACTTTAGAATCTTGGAAAACAAAGTTGGATAATGAAGTGAATTGGTCAGGTAATTTTGAAAGTCAAGCTAATGAACATAAGGGAATTGTTAACAAGTGTTTAAATCAGGATGAAATTGATTTCATGAATTCACAAGAGGGAAATTTTTCTTCAGAGATTGAATGTTCAGAATATTTCTACAATGATGATTTTTCAGAAACACCAATCACTGAACCATTAGGAGAAATCACAAACATCAAACCCATACCCATTTATGAAACTCATCTAGAAAATTTTGGGGTTGAATCTTCAATTCAAAGGGAACCAATTGTGTTGGGAAATTTTGAAAATGAAATTGATATTGTTTCTAATTCCTTATCTATTTTTGAATGTACTATCCAACCTGAACTTAAAATCAATGTCCTTACTTCCCCACTCAGGCATCCCATCATAGGGTACAAACAAGACCTCTCAGTTATCATTCATCCATCTCATGAAACCAATAATGTAGGAATGAACCTTGAAATCTTAGGAAATACTCCAGATAAAACACGATCAACCATTTTAGATATTCCTTGGATTTTACCAATCATTGTAGAAAATAGGATTTCACATGAATCAAATTATAAAAAAATCAATCTGAATAAAGTTGAAGTGGACAAAAATGGGGTCCTAAAAATGATGAAAGTTGGAATTGGATAAGTTGGGGGGTACAAGTCGGGCTAACGATGTTAAACAAAAGCGCTGCATGGGAGGCAACCCATGGTTTTCATGTTTTTCTAATAATTTTGAATCATTTTTTTTCATATAATAAATTACCATAAACTGTTGACCTGTTCTTCTTTTATGAGTATGGATGGGTATGAAAAGGGAGCACCATATTCATCCGTGTCACGTGGTGTGATCTCTGAGTAATACCTTACCCAGAAAATATAAAGAAGACAATGTATCATCAATTTATTTTATTTTGTTTTATTTTTATGTTTTTATAGGTTTAAAAAAAATAAACGGACATGTTGTAAGCCATAAGGAAAATCCATTCACCACCATCCAAGTTGCTGAGACTCAAATCCAGGATTGAAGGGAGACTATGGAATGTGCTATCATCATCAACCACCAGGTGACTTCATTCCATGATTTTCATTTTAAATTTCTTCTTTGAACTCCTCTCCTACCCCCTTCTAGCTTTTCTTTTCTTTAAACAATGGGGACAGTGTTATTCTAAGTTGGGGGGGATAAAAAATGATTTTTTTTATTTTGTGAATAAAAACATGCATGAAAAGAAAAATTCCATTAACCATAATCATGATAAACACACATTTCAAACTCTAAAATTGGATACCAAATAAATTTTGCATGCCTTGATTCTGATTTTAATGCATTTTTAAGTTCATGAGCATAGTTTTTGGAAAGTGCGGTTGTCCGATGTGATTTTTCAATGTTTACAATTTCATCCTCTTAATAAAAATGCCACAATGCACGTCTACTGGATCGTGGGTGTAAATTTGAGTTCTTGGGTCCCTTTCATTATAGCATAGGGTTCTGGGGTCACTTTTAGTTTAATTTGAGTATCCAAAAAAACAAAAAAAAAGACCGCATAGAGCAATGTTTTGTCCAAATGCATGGCGTTCGGCACTTGGGGATCGTGAATCCATAGTTTTCTTGCCTAGAGTTTGGCTTTATATCTCTATTGTAGAGCATGAAATTGACAATATGTGTGGCGTCCGGCACTTGGGGATCTTGACTCCATAGTTGTCTTGCCCAGAGTTAGTCTTTTCATATCTATTGTGGTTAAAAAAATAAAATCAAAAATAAAATAAAATAAAAATAAAAAAAAAGGATGCTCATCTTAAGGTTTAATGTGATTCCCACCTAGCGCTTCCATTTTTTCCCCTTGAACAATAAAATGGGCCCCATATCTTTTATGATGCACGACACTTTATCATGCTTAATTGGAATTGGATGAAATGTGTCAATGAATTTGAATAAAGGAATGGGCTTGGGCTTGGGATATGCTTATGGACCTAGCTTGTTTTTAATGATTTTGATGGGTTTTCATAATTTTTTTTGGTATTATATATTTGGGTGAGCAATGTGTATTAAAATGTTTTTGGAAAAGGGGATTTGAATTTCATATTTGTAATTTATTTTGCTCGGGACTAGCAAAACTCAAGTTGGGGGGTGTGATTAGTCACTGAAAGTGGCTAATGTTAATTGTTAATATCTTTATATTCATTGTTACAAAGTCCATAAACATTGTTTTTAGTGCATTACATAAATAGAACTTCATTTCTCATCAAAAATGCAATTCATGTTTAAAATGAAAATTTGGGCCCAATCATTCATTTATTTGTGGAAAACATTATATTCATTTTATGAATTTGAAATTTTAGGATATTATTTATCACTTTGTTTGGAACATTTTATCTTTTAGGTCTGATGGATTAATCCTAAAGGAAGATGGAAAAATTTTCGCCTGAAGGCAGAAACTTGCTGGAAAAAGCATAATGGGCCTAAGGCCCATCAAACAAATGTGGGGCACAGAAACAAAACCCAATGAAGCTCAAATTTATACAGTAGAAATATAAAAATATGAGGATCATTTTATTAAACTGTGGATGGAGCTAATTCTGATGTTTTCATGATGATAAAGGGATCTGATGTTGAGATTTAAATGGTGGACCCGACATTAATGCACAGAAATCCGTCCCACCATTTCGACCATAACTTCAAAACGGATAAGAAAAATTTCCTGAAATTTTGAGAGATTCTATAAGACACATATACAAAGATAGTTTCTATTTATGACACCTTCAGATTCATCCGTATGAAGTTCCAAACGCACACGTCAAAATGGAGGATGAATCTGGCCGGTTTTGTGGTCAACTTTGTAACGTTAATTTCCTTTTGATTCTTCACCCTCCTTTTGACTCTCTTAATTTTTGGGGGTGAATTTATTGTTGGGGGTGGATATAAGGCTCCTAATATGCCTATATAAGGAGCTGGTGGTGAAGGGAATAATCATCTAACATTTTCCTTTGAATCCAAGTTTTTCTTTCAATTGTAATTTCCCGCTTTCATTTTATAATGACATCGTCAATTTCTCTAATGTAAGTTTTTCATTCACGTTTAGTATTTTAATAAAATTTATTCTTTTTCACTTTTTATTTTCCTTTTCTTCACACGTTGATACCGTTGAATCTTAGTGTGAACTTATTCACACCCGCACATGTGAATTCATCACACAACGGTGGAGTGTTCATTTTGATTATTGTTTTTTTTTCTTTCTTCTTCAATCACACTTCTTTAAGTCAATTACCCGCTTCCATTGATAGAATAGCATCAATTGAGGGCTAACCTTATATGGGTTGATCCTAGGGAGTTTCATGAGTTGGATTGAATGTTATTTTATGTTCTTAAATTTTTAAATTTGTTCTTTATTTTAAGAGTTCCTTTCTTTGATTTATCTTCTTCTTTGTCTTCACCGACTTTAACGACGACACATTTTGAGTGCTAGTACGATCCAATTCCTTGGAGTGCTCATTTAATTGATCCTCTAAGTGAATTGGTTATTATCCTTGAAATTGTGTGAGGATTAAATCGGAGAATGATATTGAGGAATTATTTCATTTAATGGATACCTCTTGAACCGATGAACAGAAAATCAAATGAAAAACAAATACATCCAATCAAGCCCAAGAGACAACCTAGGATCAACTCACATTAATTAGTTGTTTTAATTCAAGTATTTTTTTTGGTTTTGTTCTTTAATTTAAATAAATATTTCTTCAAATCAATCAACACCATAGTTGGCCACTTCATAGCCAATCCCGCATCTAATCAAAGTGTCTCAAGGTTTCTTCTTCAGTCCCTGTGGATTCGATCCCTACTTGTACTTCAACAACCGCTTTTACCAGTAGGGTAAATTTGGGCGCAACCAGTTGTTACTTTGTGTTTCCTTTTCTCTCTCTTAGTTTTAACGATGAGCGTGCACCAATCCACTAACAGGTTGATCTATTGTACGATCATTCTTGTGGGAGGTGTTATGTTGAGGGGATTATTAGCAGGATAAAGTTTAATCCACTCTAACCCGAACTTTCCCAAATATTGATCATTGTCTAAGAATGATTGGACAAAGATTATATACCTTTTACTTGTGCATATCTCCCTCCATTCATTATGTTCCTTGTCGTTGGGACCCTATGGTCCCTGGGTCGACGTTGTTGGGTGGTTTTGAGTATGATCGGACCCCCGTATTCGAGGGGAACTAATAGTAGATGCCAAAACATGGTTGATCGAGTCACAAGGAACCCAAATATATGATCTCACCTAATTTATGGGAATATATCAAGGTAGCATGGTGGTATAGTGAGATAGAGTGGTGGTTAGGTGAGGAATGCATGTGGCCAAGTGGGGGGATGAGTTCTGGTAGGGTGCAACACGGACTGGCCACTGGTGGGGTGCAACACGGACTGGCCACTGGTGGGGTGCATAGCCACGGTCTAGGAAGGACTATGCTAGAGGAGGATCACATGGCTGCATCGGTCATGGGGGAAGATAAGGTCCATGGTAGGAGGTCATAGTGGCAGTAGCTTGGAGCCACGTTGGACAGAGGACCATAGGGTGGCTGGGCCGTGGGACTAGGCGGAAGGTGGGGTGGCCACGTCAAATGTGGTTTAGTGTCATGTTGACTGCGGGTTACAGTTTTCCATGTGCTCAGGTGACCATGTGGACCAGGGGGTCGGCCAGGGTGGGCTGCCTTCGGCGAAGCGAAGCAGGTATGTGCAACGTGGGCTGGGCTATAGAACCGGGCCGTTCTGGAAGCCTGACGGGTTGAACCACACAACCCATCAGGTTGGGTCAGTTCCAGCCATCCCAAACTAACCAAGTCGGGTTGGTCCGCTGAACCAGGTTGGATCGTGTCGGCTAGAGTAGGTTATGTCAGGCCCAGATCAGACCTAACACTTTTTACTAAATTCAGCATATGTTTCAAACTGTGTGTCTGTTTAATGAGATATTTGTGGGATTGGGACCCTTGCGGAGAAATAATACTTTTGAGATAATCTAAGTTAGTTTTTTCGGATGTTGGTTTATGACTTAATGGCATAAGGAGTAGTTTCTCCTGGAATAAGCATGTTATGAGCAGCATCCTATGGTTGTATGTGACTTTGTGATCTTGTAGACTACATTAATTGGGGGCTGTTAAACCCATCGATGCTTTCTGCACCATCGACGCTCTGTACGCCCTCGACACTCTGTGCTCCATCAAAGCTCTGTGCGCCATCGACGCTTCATTCACCAATGATGCTACATGCACCATTGATGCTCTGTGCACCATCAACACTTCATAGGCCATAAAAACCCCATGTTACATCGATGCCATAGGTGCTATCAATGTTATGTGAAGCATCAATAGCCCATGCACCATTGATGCCCAGTGCTCCATGGATTCCCCAAGCACCATCACCACTCCGGGTGCCATTGATGCTCTGAGCAACATCGATGCTCTGTGTGCCATCAACACTTTGTGCGCCATTGATTCTCTATTCACTATCAATGATCCATTCTCTATTTATACTTATGGTTTCATATAGACTGAGGGACCTATGGACTACAATTAGAAATACTTCTCTTTATTCTTTAGACATACACTTGTGTGAGCTGACCGTCTTGACTATAATTCATGTGTTTCCTTTGTAGTGTAATTTGTGTGTATTCTTCATGGTTTTAGGGTCCCTACTGAGTATTGTTTTACTCACCCCTTCATGGGTTATGCCCACACATGTCGTGTCTTGTGAAGATGATCGATACATTGACAGAGTCCATGGTGGACTGGGACCAGATGGTGCTTAGAGAGAGTCCTGATAGATGAGGTTTGCTTTAGAAACTTCAGATAGTTATTTCTATACCAAACCATCTAGTATGGTTTTTTTCAAATGAGTTTCAGGAGATTATACTTTTCCTTTTGGTTGGGATTGTATTCTAGACCTATTTACTTTTCATTTCAGCACTTTTTATTAGAGACGTGTGTGTGTGTGTACGAGTACTTAAAAAAATTCCTCGCATATGTGGGATATGCCTACTCAGTGCTAGTATCCATCCCTTGGCCTATTAGAGGCGGGTTTGGGATAGTCACGGCATGGGCCCTGGGGGACGGGTCATGAGAGAGTGGTATCAGAGTTGGTTGCTACTATATAAAGAACCAAGAGTCTGTGAGATTGGTTTGAGGAAATAGTGTTTATTGTTTCATGTTAGGATTTCAGACCAGGGACTCCAGTGTTGGTGCGGCTGCTAATATATGTATACACCAATACACAAAATTCTGATTTTCGACTTAGTACATAAAAAGAGTAGTTGCAGGGAAAAATAAATGGTATATACATCATATAGGATTGAGTGTGTTCCTATATTGTGACAAAAATGAACTGGATAACCCCATGGTGACGTACTAGGCCATATGAAACTTTTTAACTTCTAGAAATTACAACTATACTTTTAACTCTAAAATATCTACTAGTTCCACTCAATAAGTTTGAATAGAAAATAACTCTACTGTCAACACTGACTCAACTGTTGACTCGATCTCCTACTCAGGTGTTAAGTCATATAACTAGTCAAGGAAAAAATCCTAAAAATAGTTTACTATTTGAGTAAAAAAACTCTAATACATTCTATAATAATCTTGGTAAATAACTTCTATCTGATCCATCATAAAATATAATATGCATTGAATTGGTCATGCATGACCAACCTGAGGATCCCACTAACCCTAGTGAAAATAGCTACCCCCTTCTAGAGATAGAAAGGAAAATATCCTCTGATAATAGTTGATATGATCCTGGAATAGAACTACACAATCTATACCAATAATCAAATCAAAACCTTTCTTTTCCAGCACTACTAGTTCCTGAAAGAAATGGTAACCACTAATTTCCAAATGATGTGCCTTTCAAAATCCTATACAGGAGTACCACATCATCTATCTCGACCTGAATGACCTATATAAGTCCAGCTACCAATATAATGAGGGGTAGTTATGTCCTTTCTATACTCTAGTACCTAACCTGATCTTCTTCCACTATGTTGTTACACCATGCCCCTACAAAACCTCTATAGGTGGCACATCCTGAAACAAGAATGACACTCCAAAATAGGGTATATATACTAAGGTTGATTGTTCCCAAACATTACACATTTATAACACTATAATGGAACACATTTGGGAGATTGATGGCCACTTCCCCAACTACTATACTCACTATCACCTTAGAGATAAATGTCAAAGTGGAACTTATTTCCATCAGAAGAAGAGATCCTAGTTATCCCTATTGAAATGGATTGTTTGATGCTTAGGGTGTCTCTTATATTCTTTAATATGATGAGATTATAAATCATAACATTTGAAAAGATACTAAAGTGAAAAAAATTTAACTATGGCCTATTCTCATAGTGAATCCCATCCTAAAAATGTGTCATCTTAGAGATATCACCAGCATTTAAAGATGGAGAAAATCACAGTAAGTTAGTGAAATGTCCATAGTATTCTATCACTAACATTCCCTTCTATGTCAGCTATATGAGAATTAAATCCTTATTATCCCTCAACTTCTTAGTATAGACGTTCCCTAGAAAACTTTACTTTATGTCCTTTTAAGATCACTCCTTTTTCTACAAAGCTTACTCTTAAATATCTCCCCAATGATCTCCAGGTATACAAAGAATGTATGCATCAAGCTTATCCCTAATATTTTATAGTGTCTCAATGTTATTGAAGATCATATTGTGTGACTAAATCTATATCTCGGCTACCTGGGGCCTCCCTCCCTAGTGAATGTATATAAATTATATAATTGAAACTCTCTCATCTGCTCAGACATAAAAGGAATTGTATGAACACTCTCCCATTACATGGATCATGTGTCCCTCGGGAAGATATCACAAGGATAAAAATCCATCTAATCCTAAAGATCTATAATATGCTCTAGTTTTCTTCTCTCAAGATCCTCAATTCAAAGTTGATGAGGAGTCATTTTCTCTATAAGAAAAATGCACTCCTTCTAACACTCGATAACAATAAGTTCAACCTCAGTAGGTGACAAAAATAGAGAAATACTACCTCAAGATCTCTCAACACTACTTAATAGGTGAATTATCAAGAAATAATAGTTCATTCATTTTTATTCATTAGATATAACTGGTATCTCATTTCATTGTTCATACAGTAAAATATTTCACATGCATTAAATGTGTCCCTATCATGAATAATGAATGTCACGATATATCACTATGTGCATATAATGTTGAATGCATACACATCTCACACTATACTGATACATGAGTATAAATATCAAGAGACAATAATTTCACACAACATGCGAATCACCCAAGGTGAAATAATAACAACTTTAACAAGTGAACAACACGAACAACAATCCCATCCCTAGGAACTTGGAATTTCTACCATACATGGGTTAGATAATCCCATGAACATTTGCATTACCATGTTTCGAAACATCCAATTCTCATTTATATCTTTCCAAAATAGTAAATAAAAAAATTAACAACCTCCTCCTCTGATACCACTTTGTAATGTCCCCCAATCTAACAATCTTTCATGTGACCAAATTAGGTTGGTAACTGGACCTGAAGTGCACCTCCTCATAATACAAAGGCTTCCAACTAGTAGTGTGGGTGTAGAAAATATAATGGGGATACTATATCCTGGGTATAGAGTTACAATACATTGGAAATAAAAAAATATCATAGTTATTGAAATAGTGGGAAAAACAACATACAACCAAAAGGTAATGGATGGACCAAGTAAATAAAATAATAAACAATGTAATGTCATGATAGAATATATCTAAATAAAATTTATACAAATAAATGACCATGAAAACATAGAAAAACTAAAAATATTATGTTCCTCAATCCCTGGTCAATCTTATCTCTAAGATCTATCCCATCCAGCAATCAAAAATCAACTTCATGGTCTATTTCCCTTGTCTAAAATTTCATCCATCTAATCTAATTGAGTACTAAAGAAATATCTGACTAGGGGGTGAGTAAAAATTTGTATGTCAACACTACCGTGCATAAATAAGACTAGTCTAATAATAAGTGCATGAAATAAAGTGATAAATATGTGTATTAATTAATCAATTAATACATTACAACAATCAACCTACTTTGGAACATGCCAGATTATCTCCTAGAATGTAGCTCAACCATGTTAACTATAACCACAAGATAATGGACTAATCACATAACTGGGTCTATCCCTATAATAATTATAGCATTATATGACCATGTACTCTATATATACATTTCATCATAATTGGTCCAATCCCTATAAGTATTATAGAATAATAGGGAAATCCATTTATATAGTAATTTCTGCATAACTGGGCTAACACCTTTATATAATTATTTCAACATAACCAGGGAAATCTATTTATATTATAATTTTTGAATAATTGAGAAAATCTTTATAAGAATTATAATTTAAATCACAACACAAGATATGGCATCATGAGAAACACATATACATCAAAATCCAAAAGGGTTAATTCAACCAATTACCCTTTATCTTTAAATTGCCCTTTTCTTTTAACTTGTTGGCCTTTAAAAATTATTATGATATTGTACACAACCATATAATATCAAACATTTCTAGACATTCTAATTAAGCAAGTAAGACATTTTCCAAGGTGAATCTATTACAGATAATCACCTGAGGTCTCATGTAATTCTAACCAAGAATAAATCCATCATCCACTTCATTCTTGTTTTAGGTTAGGCTCACCCAATGGGTAAACACATGCCAGTTCTCAACATCATTGAATACAAAGAGATCCAAAGAGTAATCCAAGACATGATCTATAATCACCAATTATACAATTAATTAACCACAAGTTATGTTGTCATAATGACAATATTTCTCCTACATAAACAATTAAAAATACCATAAAGTTTTTTTGAACACAAACCTTTATCTGGAAATAAATCAATGCTTCCAAAAGGTAACTCCAATAAGAACGAAGGTGAGGAACATCTTAAGAAGAAACCTAGATCAAACAACATCAAGATCAAATCCAGAATAATTGTAGTTAAGATATTCCACCACTAAATTGGAGAACAAGTGAAATATATGGTAAAATTAAAGAAACGAAACTCATCGAAGATCAGGCCCTTGATCGAGATGTATGTAAGGGAAGAAAACACTCCAAAATCTCATGTATATTCCATAGGGTTGGGAGAGAGTAGATACACTCAGATGGATATTGAATTAAATACACAACATTAATTTAAAACTGTTGAGCATGAGAAATACATGGTGTGTCATCATTTAACTTCAATTATTTAAAAAAATTTGAATTATTCAAAATAAACGTGTTCTCATAGGTTAATATATCCCGATCGAATATTACATTATATTATCCATTTTCATTTTTGTAACTATTTCACTCTCTAAAATATTTCATGAAACTATCCTAGAAACATTTACAAACTAGGAACCAATTTCATGGTTTGTAACTAGTTCATGCACTAAACCAGTTCATAACATTTTCCTAGAAACATTTACATGTTGTGTAACATGTTCATGGTGTGTATGTTTTTAGCAGATAATACTCAATCAAGCTTCTGAAAAAGAGACTGATCCACCTCTGAATCCTTAAAAACTCATGAAAAAACCTTGTAATCACTTCAAAATAATTATACTTAGAATACATTAATTAAAAAAACATACATCCCCTAAAATTAGGTCATTATCCCCATAAAAACCTCTCTATACCAAGATGATACTCGATCACCAATGTTTGAAGAAAAAGGAAAACCCAAACAAAAGAGGTTCACTGAAAAATACAAATAGGGACATACCTAGGAAAAGATGAGATCTAATATTGTCTATAGACATCATATATTAAATACATGATAGATCTTAAACCTATATTATCCTCTATGAAAACATTTATACTACACAACATGTTGGAAATCTACATAATGTTTAGTGAGGAAAAGATTTATTCCACCCTGGTGAGTCAAAATGTATTATATTTAATGTAAGTTGTGTATATTCATTACAAGATGACCTAGAATCCATGTAGGTGTCCTAGTGCAATGAACAAAGATACACAACATGTACAAAAAGATAAAACATCACGTAAGATTGTATTATCCAATCCGAATTCTTATAACCTCTGAATGAGTTCTTAAAATTTTTTATTCATTAATTATTAATTGATCTGGGTTAAGTGAGATATAAATGAAGAGGAGTAAGAATAGATTTTAATGAAAGAACAAGAAATAATTGAAACATGAAATGAAATTTAACTTTTAAATATGCAATGATAAACAAAAAAATTAATAATTATAAATTTAAATTTGACCATTCTAATACCACTTGATAGTTCTGAAAATAGTAAAATCTCTTATCAACACCAATCCCAACTCGTTAATTTTCAGATTTTATGGATTGTCCCCATATTTTAAAATATGTGAAATTTATGACCAATGATTTTTTTTAAATAATATTGATTAAGATGGTTTTCAGAACTAAGAGAAGATATTTACATGTTAAGTTTATAATCAATTTAAACAGATAATAAGAAATAATTCATTGTTCTTCAGATCATTCTTTGATTAATATGTTGAACATAGAAACCCCGTTTTAATCAATTGTCATTGATCTTGTAGGATCTAAGTGTATAATAACTCTAGTGGTGATCCACATGTTTTCTTATGATCTCTTAACAACAACGATAGATTTTCGGTACAATAATGGTGGATCTATTTTCTTACAGTTTTTTTTGTGATCGTTGCGATGATATCCTCAAAATTTAAGAATCATCCTTAAACACTTATTCTTGAGATGATGGAGGAAGGAGAACATATAAATAATTATTTTGTCTTGAGGGAGATCTCGAGATTTTTTGTGCATAATAATTCCCAGTTTTGGTCAACCTCTACACAATAGATATATTTATCTATTTATAGATTTAGGGGTAGAGTTGGAATATTATTTTATTTCACAATAGAACATAAATAATATATTAATCCTCTATATGACCCCATTATAAGTAATAATGATATTATTATTTTCTAATGGAGTGCACTAATAATAATAACATTAAATATTATTTTAATAGATTACAAATTAATATTTATCATTAGATATAATTTTGGTCTAATAGTCCTTATCGTCGATTATCAAATATGTAAATAAATAAATATTATATATCCATATAATAAAATAATTACCTTATGAATAAATATATCTTTGATTTATATGATCAATAAATATTGAATAAAATTATACCTTAGACATGAAAATAATATTTTATCCAATAATTAAATTCAAATAGAATATAATTGATATTAATGGAAACACTTTGTATATGGCCCTCTAGGATTCCTTCTCATGTTAATTAATGTGCTTTCCTATATTCAAATATTATTGTCTAGCAACACGGAATGGTACCCAAGATAAATAAGTTAATTTCTCAACACCGAAAACCATATATGAGTGATCACTATGTAATACAATCCCTTATTCATGATATATCATCAAGCGGGTTTCACACCTATGTCTTAAATCTATATAGCTGATATATATTTCTTTGACTATATGAAATAAACTCATTCTTACACCATAGACATAGAATTTAGTTTAACTATTCTATTTTAATCAAATCTCCAATATACAAACTTCCATAAATATGGAATGGGTACATACTTCCTATTCTTATTCATTAATAACATGTCATTCAGGATGCAATGAAAATTCCCCAATTCTCATGAACATATGGAAACATGGTTTTGATTAGAAAATATAGTTTGTGAGTCATGTCATGAATTAATAATATTCTTAATGTCAATGTACAATTACACACACTCACACATAGGATTATCTGATTACACATAACCCTACAAAATTCATATTGGAAAGTTTTTTCTCATAATATCCCATCTTATACATTACTTTGTATGAATTTAATGAGATGAAGTATCATCTATTTATGAGTAATCACAGATGATAGACAAAATACTTTTTTACCCATCATAGAATTTTATACAACCAAATAAAATGGTTTAATAATACCATAATGTATTTTTTTAGTTTATCGCCATAGTAGAAAAAGTTAATACCCTTTTTAATGTGACATATATTTTGGAACATTATTAAATTAAAGTCACACAGAACTATAAATATTATGTAATAAAATATTTTAATTTTTTTTCAATTCTTCAAATATAATTGTAATAAAAAGTAAAACTATTTGGTTTTAGAATACCAACTCCAATATGAGGTATCAAATAATCCACCTCATAGATTCCTGATGATTTTCCACCAATTCTCTATATACTGGTTGACTACTCCCACTGCATGATCTATGTATGATCAAGTACTCATCATTGAATACAACATTCATCTTACCTATAATTAATATAGTATTATCTTCAGGATCTTTCCCTCTTCATCTATATATGGTGCTTGTTCCTTTGAAAGTTTAAATTGACTAGTAAGAGGAGTATAAACTATCTTACATTTTCTCATGTTAAAACTTTTAGTAATATTATTCATTTGAATTTTAGTGATATAAAAAAATTGGTCTTACTATATCCCCCAATCCTTATTAACAAAATATTCTTCTCTTCACCAAGATCATTCATTTAAATATTTTCAAAAAAACTTCTTCATCCTCATATTTTGAAGAATTTATAGACCCAGCAGATGTATATCATCTATGTATAACAATAAAATGATAGATCCCCCATTAATATACTCATTATGTTAAAAAAAATGGTTATAGTTCCTTATAATGAAACTATTCTACTTAATGAAATATAAGAACTTATAGTTACATTTCTATGGTTCTTGTTTTGAACCATAGAGGCTCCTCTTGAGTATGCATACTAATTCTCAATTCCCTTAATTCATAAAAACAACATATTTCTTAATTTATATTTCCTCCACTATATCCCTGTGAATAAAATAAATAATCACATCAATTTTACCTATATGTAAAACTCAAAAATAACTAAACATATCATAGTTTGAATGGTTGAATATTTTACTACTGAATAAAATATTTCATAAAAATTGATGCCCTCCTTCTATTGAGTGCATTTACCACCATTTATTTATATCTTATCCTTCTATCATCTTTTCATTTTAACTAAAACCCTAACTCTTTTTCAACTCCATATTTCCTTGTGATAAATTCAATAGATCCTATGTGTCTTTCACATGAAGTGAATCAAACTCATCCTTCATTTACAACTACCACTTATAGAAATATTTTAGGTTATCCTCTTCTTTTAAGATCATTGGTTCTCTCTCATTTTTAAAAAATGAGAAGTATAGGTCAAATACATACATATTTACTATCCATATAACCATATTGTAGTTTTTAATTTATTCATATGGCTCTTATCTATTAGTAAATAAAACCTATAAAATTTCACCCTTTATAACATTGGACCCAACTTCACTAGTTCTGATATGTTAGGTAAATGTTCCACTGGTTGAACTTAAAAACTTTGATACTACCCTATGAAAATTCCTTTAGAATTTTTTAAAATTTTGGTAAATTTAAATTCATTTTAATTATAAATATTTTGAGCTCCTCCAGAACAACTATTAAAATAAAATTCTATTGAATTTTATTCTTTACTTCTAACAACATTATCGACAGTATTCATTTCCTTGCAAAGGACTTTCTAATTAATGAAAACATGTATAATTCAAATAACTTGTTTCTTGTTACCATCCCAAGTTAAGAAAATTGAAATTTTCTTCTTTATATAATAAGAATAAAAATACATGAGACTTTTCTTCAATATTATCTTTATAGTTTTCATACACATGAACATAGGGTTGTCTTTTGAAGGCTTTAGGGTGATATAATTTTAATTATTTATTAGTCCAAAATGATACAAGAAATACATTTCCCATTAGTTTCAAGGGGATCCTATTTACTATGTATAGATTTGTGTTCACTATATCATCCCAAAACTCCTTTATTATTCTAAAATGCAGTGGCATGATCAATTCTATTTTGTTAAATTTTTTATTCATCCTTTTAGATATTAACTTTTTGTAGGCATCCCAATTAAAATTTTCTTATGTATGACAACCCCATACTTTCATAAATTTCAAAAAATTATTTTGGTAAAATCCCCACTATTTTCAAACCTTAAGATATTAAAATTACTTCTAGTTTTAACTTGAACCATAGTTTCCCATTTAAAAAATACCCCAAGTACTTCTAGATAACACTTCAAGAATTAGACCCATACGTTCCTTATTTATTCATCAATGAATGTAAAAAAATATCATGATTATCTATGAGATTTAACTGGGTAATTTTCTAATTCATTTTTTTCAAAAAGATAAACCTTATATCAATTTAGTATTACTCAATTAAAATATATAAAAAAACCATTTCATTACATACAGTGTGTGCAAATCTCAAAATTTCTAAATCCTGAATATTCAAACTTCAATATGAATTTTTTAAATAAAAGTTTTATACTCTTCTCACAATGATTACCAAGTCAAAAGTGCCACAAAGCTAAAATTATAGAGGTAAAAATTCTAGAAAGTGATTCCCCCTCTGTCTTTATAGTTAGATAAAGTGTCCCATACATTACACCTCAAACTTTGATAAGTGAAACTCTAGTGTTTTTCCAAATTAATTTTTTCAATTTTTTTCCATATCCAGCTTCATGCAGTATCCTACATAAATAAAACTCTTATTGAGGCCTAGAATATATTTAACTACTTTAATTTAAAGTACACTACCATTATTATATTGTATTATCACATCCCACTTCCTTAAAATATAAAAATATTTATCATCCAATATATACACTCTTCCAATTATTTTAGACATATAATTTATTATGTATCCCTTCTCACTACTTGAGTGGAAAGGTTCTTAAAAATATATAAATTAAGATTCCACCAGATTTTTGACACTTAAAAACTATATTGGAACTACTCCCCGCTGCTATCTTCATATAATTCAGTCCTCTAAAAATTTTTCTTATGCAATTTCAATAACAATCCTAGAAATCCCTCTTGGTATGGCACCTCTACCCAAAATTCCAACATCATAAACAAAATACGGTAGATTTACCTCTAAACCTCTCTCTTTACTTTCCTTTCAGTCAACATAATTTTTTTTATGAGGTAAGTTCCCACTTCCACCTGAATTCAACACTAAGAGTAGATTGTAACTACTCTTAGCTCTTGATTATGTTGAAATCATTCACATGATCTTCCTCAAACCTTCCTTCTGATAACATCGTGTTTAAAAAACATTATATTAAGAACACTTTATTGAGTGTTGTAGGATTATTTTATATATATTCCAAAACTTTTATCAACTACATTGTGATCTTCCTCACCCAGATATTGAAGTCTATATTTCATTCCAACAACATTCTAACCAAATATAATAATTTTATGTTCAAACATTCCAATTATTTTTTTCATCACCTCCAACTAAAATCCTTTGGATGAAATATAAATGCACTTCAGGATGAGGTAGTCCTCAAACTAAATCATCTAGAAAACAAAATCCATCACATCAAATCTGTTAATCTAATCCTTTTATCCTCTGAAATGTTCCATCCAATGATATAAACTCCAACTAAAATCTAAAAACATGTAATAAAGATATAATATATCCAATTTTGTTTCCAAGTGAACTACTAAGACTATAAGGACCTCTGATCTCATGAAAACTACTAAGAATACCTCCCCAAACATCTATTATTGGAATTTCAGTCACCAAAATCACACTAGAAGAATAAGACTCTGTAAAGGAGTCTTTAAACATAAATATACTAGGGATGGGAAGAATTACCTCACACTAATAACCTAATTGAGTTCAAATTACTCAACCCTAATCAATCAAATTGCATATAATACATTCAATGTAATAAGGTAAAATAAAGTAAAGGAATCAATAGGTTTAACATGATTTAGATATTCATCCTACATATATAGTGATAATAATAAAAAACATTAATTTCTTAGAAAGTAAAAAGTTAAACTTATTGTGACTTGGAAACCACATAGATCATTAACTCAAGTAGTAGTATAACAACTCATCATGTGTCCCCTCCCACCTTTTATAGTGGGTCCCATCCAATTAATTGGTTTCACCAACATTTTACATTTCTAAGGACCCTTCCATTACATTGAATGAATTTTGATTCCTTAAAACACCTCTACGGTAATACCAACAATCATTGATAAATGAAAAGTTCACTATTTACTTACTCCTTTTCTACAGAACCATAATAGAGTGACACAATTGACTAACATATATATAATGACCCATAAATTGAATATATAGATATTATATCTATATATATGAATATATTTACAATAAATAATGATATATTCTAGAATCATATTAGTCTAGTGCCTTTGAAAACATGAACACATAATCAAATAGTTATTAACAGATCTATATTATCTCCCACTAAGTTCATCATAACTAGCACCCTTATTAGACATATCATTTATAAAACCATTATCCATAACATGGGGAAGGGAAATAGATGAAATTTTGAGATAAAAGGTTTAGTTAGGGTAAATAAGGGAGATATCAATGGTAAAATAAGAATTACATGAGCTTAAGGGTGTAATAACATGTTCTTAACATTTGAAATATAAACCATGTATATGAGAGATCATATTCTTTCATCATCAAATAAGTAATGGAAGTTCATGAGACATGAATCATAAAATAATCAAATAAATTCATAAACTAGAGTACAACATTGGTATAATACATGGAATTGTGGTATAAACATAAAATTATAACTTTTTGAACATATATAAATAGAAATATGTTCACTCATTAAGTTACAGACATAAAATCAGTCCCCCGCATAAACTTGTGGACATGAAACTAGGTCTATACAAAATCTTAAGATATAAAAGCTAGTTCCTTGAATAAACTCATGGAAATGAAAATAGTTCCATCCATTATTGTAGGTACATAATTTCAGGTCCAAGCATGAACCTATGGAAATGAAAATAAGGTTCACACATAAAACTGTGAACATAAAATCAGGTTAATCCATAATATATTTACCTCATGAGTTATCCATATTTACCAAATTCATTAGAGGCAGATATAGGTCCCTTTTATCACATAAATAAATTCATACATATGTGTTTCTTAAGATCATAAATCATCCTTCATCACAAAGGATTTTAGTAACATTTTACCATAGTATAACCCATGGAAAAAGGGAATGATTTTCACCAAAATCATGTTATTATAAACATAAACCATCTACATAAATATTAACAATGGTATAATTTAATCATAACCCTAGTAAAACATAAGTATAATCAATGGTTGTTGTCATTTATGAATAGAAATACCATTTAATGTCCCTTAAAAACTTCTTTATAAAAATAACCCTTTAAATCTAAAATTTAATTTTCAGAATCTTAAAATTAAACATGTAATAAAGAAACCATTTTCATTAAAAATAACCATGTAAACATAAAATGTAAGATTCAAATACTTGAGGCATATTGATGGTGAAAAATTCAATTCATTTAATATAATTAAAAAAACATTTATTTCATATTTTTTTGGAAAATCACAATGTGCCTCATTAAGAAAATAACAAAAACATTCCTTTCAAATAATTTTTAAAACATGGTAAAAAATGAAATTAAAAAGTAATAGTATATTAGTAAGAAAATTAATTGACTTTTTTTATAAATCATTGATAAGGAATACAAATATTTTTTTTGACCAAAGAAAGAAATGAAGTTGATTTTCCTTAAAAATGATATTTTGATCTCTTAAATTATTAAAGTGAGGAAAAAAGGAAACCCTATAATCTCAATTAATACTCACAGGAGAATAAAATTAAATGGATTCATAATATATGGATCATATAACTTCTTCAATAGAAATTCAATTATAAATAATCATAATTAACATAGGATTGAAACAAAAATCCTTTAACTCGGGAATCACCTTTCTTTGTTCATATAAAAACCTAATGTATAATAAATATTAATTTATTAAAAATATATTTAATAATCATATTCATATATATCATACCACTTATTATTTTTTTATTTCTTCTTTTCACAATTTTTTTAAAAATTTGTTATTAAAATCACTGTTCTAGGTGATAACTGCTTCGTTTTCCAATCATGATTTGGTTCGGCAGTCTTATTCTTCAACCATTGATCATGGTTCCATTATTCAAATAATTTTAATAGTTTTATTAACATAATATATATTAATTATATAAATATCTATCATCATTCATAAAATTAGATATTGAAGAATGGATTACATCATTTATGGAGATGGTAGACCATACGTACACATGAACACTATTTTTATGTTTTGACTAATTAAATTAAAGAAAGGATAATAATAATTAACCTTTTAAGAACCATTATTATATAATATTTATACATAATATTTATTATCATTACCATCTAAGTCAAAATGTAAATGAAAAATGAATCACATGTATTTGTGGAAGTGGTAGTCCACACATACGCATGAGCAACGATATCATTTCCCAAAGGATTGGATGATAAGAAGGCTGAAATTAATATATCATTCCAAAAATATAATTAATTAATAAATATAATATATAAACATTAAATAAATAATAATACCCATTCGTAAAACATGTTTATGAAAACATAATTGTATCTCTACCTAGAGATGGTAAACCATATGTACGCAAGAGTGATACTTTCACTTTTCATTTGATGAGAAAGAGGGTGTATAATGGTGTTTTACCAATCATAATAAAATTTAAAAATATTGGGGATTATTAATTTATTATGTTATGATAAATACCATAGATTTATAGGAGGTAAATAATAGTAGAAAATAAAGTGCTCGGTTAAGGTGATTACCTCTTCTTTGAAATGACTTCTTTAGATCACCTCTAACTGGAACTAGGGTATGTATTTTGGGAAGACTAAAACCTCTAGGATGTGTCTATAGAATTTTAGAATGTATATTGGTAGATTTTTGTTAATATATATGTCTCAATTTTTTTGGACAAGTGGGGGTGGAGGTTCCCTATTATAATTGAGGTGAGGGACTTTTTTGGAATTTCTCATTAGATTAAATTATAATAATTTCATTCACAACTGAAATGGTTCAAAACGGCCAATAAATTGAATGGTGATGAATTTTTATACCTTATATTATCCCTTTTGTCCTATTTTATGATTTTTATGCTTTTATGTAATTTTATAAAATATTAATTATAAAATATCATTATTGTCAATTTAGACCTTGTTTACTTAATTTGACTTAAACAACATAAATAGAATATTTTAATTAAAATATAACAATTTAACACAACCATAATGTAACATCCCAGGTAAATAAAGAATAATACATTTTCATACTTATTAATATTTACGAAATAAATATTAATTTTACTTTAAATGGGTTGCTATGTTCGATAGCGTACCCGATACGCAACAAAGAGATTCTTTGAAATCTTACGTTGCACACTAGTAATAAAATAATATTATTTTAAATGGTAGTTAACACGTAGCCGTTGTATTGGTAGGAATGAATAGAAATAAATAAAATATGATTATATATGTTTGTTAAATATTTTTACATTTATCCAATAAAGGATAAAGACTTAAATTACGAAAAGAATTCAATTTTAGGCATATATACTCTAATATTCACTAAAGGTCCACTTATCGCCTTTTAATGGTGAACCGTCATTAAATATAGTTTTGGTCACTCTTATAAATTCTATTGGAACAAATAAAATTCTTCTTTAGAATTGGGACATCAAAATTTACTTTGTGTAAATTTTTGGTATTTTTTCGATAAAGTTCATTTTTTAATGAATAGTGAAAAATGTTGTATTTTAATTCAAAACCTCTTTTTAATATAATTTATTTACATGATTAGATTATCTTTTGAATTGGTTTTAAAGTGAAATTAGAATATATTTTTACCATTTAATCCAATAGCAGTTGTTGGAATTAATTTCACTTTGAAATTGGACTTAAACTAATGTCAATCTTTTGATATATATTGTTTCATAAAAACACACTATTTGTCATGACAACGGGAATTAATTATTAAATTAATTAATGTAAATTATATGATTTTAATTTTGTAAAATAGACATCATTTTTTAATTTGGAATATCAAATATAGATTAGGGTGAATTTTTGGTATTTTTATGAAAAACATCAATTTTTGATGAATAGTGAAACCACTAAGTGGTACTTAAAAAACGGATTTTTTTTAAATGAAATTTTACCACCTCTGTGTTTTGAATTTCAAAAATACGACATATATAATTGTCATTAAGAAGAAAAATTTTGTTCAATGGGATTAAAATAATTTTTTTGAATAGTAACTTTTAAGTTTTTAACTGCGATTAGAGGTAATTAGTGTAATTTAAGGTAAAAATAATGTTTTAATAATATGAAATGACCTTGACACATGTCCTACCCTTATTGGATGTGTCATGGCCGAACAAGAAAATCCATGGGTCAACTTGGGGACCCCATGGATCCACTTTGGTAGGAAAATTAAATTAATAACTTTTTATTTAATGTTAAAATTAAAATGTCACAAACATGTGTTGTTTTACTAAAACAATTTTTAAATGGGGTTATAAAAGTAATATTTTTTACTATAAATATTCATTAGAAAGATAAAAATATTTCCTACATCATGATATTTTTTTTAATAATTTTTAGACATTAAATAAATTAAATTATTTATGACACCATGATGATGCAGCGATTACCTCATTATTTAACGATTTAAATAAAATGAAAAGATAATGTAAAATCTAAGACCTAAACTTGTCAAAAACCTATTGGATGGGTTGATTTAGAACTCTTATCACCTTATACTCGAAATATATAATTTTGGGACCTATAAATCTGAAAATCATTTTATAATAAAGTAACCTTTTATAACTTTCCAAGAGTGCCCCTCCTCTCCTCTTATAAATGGCCCCCAACTCTACCACATTACCCACACCTATAAAGACTTAGGCTTGGCCAACACCTGGCCATTTTGTCTCTACACATCCCTCTCTTACATCTAGAATACTCACTTTGGGAAGAAGTCTTTCCAAGTAAGCCTTTGAGCTCAAATCAAAAAGAGTTTCCTGATTTAAAGGTAGTGTCTTCTCTTGTGTTCTTATGTTTTATTTTGCTTCTCCAACCCCCTAAACTCTTTTTATTCATTTATTTTGTAACAAAACCAGTATCTTCAATAAACTAGTATGTTTTTATGAGAAGTATTAGAGCTACACCTACACACACCTTTGTCTAATGGATAAAGAACATATTGTTTCTGTGGTTGGCAATTTTCTGCCTCACGAAACGATGATTGTTCCATCTTCTTTTAACACCTTTCATGGTGGCCATTAAGATGACACTATATTTATATATGATTTATATTATGTTTATGTTTTTCTTATGCTTCTTTATTTTTCATTTGTGGCATACCTTTATGGTTTCCATTGTGGGTAAACACGATAATTTCATTTTAGGAAGTGCGGACTACCGCCCCCTCAAAGTGATTTGATTCGTTAATGCCATATGTGGGACATATAAAGGATGGAGTTAAAGTTATTATATATGATTTTATACTGGAATTATAATATACCCATATATAATTATTATTTCACTCCATTAAATACAAAATAGAAATGAAAGTAGCATTCATGCGTACATACGGCTTACCGTCTCTATGAATGGTGCATTTCATTTCTTACCTATAAATGTTATGTACTATTATAAATACATGTTTATGAAGGATATATATTATATATATGATATCAAAATCATGAATATCATTCTGGATATAATGAACCTTTGACCACATAAACAACATGTAATTGTAAGAAGTCTATTTTTGAATTATGAACCAGATATCGACAAAACGAACATTATTAACTTAAATGTTTACATAATGTTTATAACATGGAAATAAGTGATATAAAAGGAATAGTAAGCTGGAAAAAGGTTCTTAATCAAGTATAAATTAACTTTAGTTTATTATTCAGGAGATTATAGAGTAATCGATTCACATCGGACACGAGGTAAGGGACTTCATCTCAATCTACTTTCATTGAGGCATATTTTGTTCTAATACAAGGATTTATTTTATACGGTGTATAAACCCATTTGAATTTTAATTTTATACAAAAAGAATCTTTTTCTATGAAGCGTTTTACAAAACGAAAAAACGGAATGTTTCTTTTAAAGTAAACGGTGATAATGACCTTTTTCACCGCCGCGAGTATTATTTGGTCTTTGGCTTCCTCAACAAGCCATAATGTTTTTAAAATGAAATAAATACCATATACTCTTATGTATTTTGGTATTGAAAATGGTTTTTATAATGGATTTGTTAGGTCAATATATTTAAGTGATATATTGTGATCAAAGTGTGGAAATGTTTTATTTCCATTATATTTGTTTTATGTCTTATGATTTTATAATGGTACTTGGACATTTGATAGGTGGTTACATGATAAACCATATGACGGGTGGTGCCATGAATACCAGGACGGGTGGTTACTTTATAACCTCCAATGAATTGGGTATGGAAGTCGGTCGTATGGCTATTCCATTAAGTGATATGTGTGGATGTCGACTGTATGGTTATTCCATTTAAGTATGTTTATGTCCCAAGTTACCTTTATATGTTATGTGTTCTTTCTATGGGTTTTATGGTAATATTTTGGTTACAAAAGGGTAAGTAATGATATTTTATTCAGTGAAGAGTAGTTACTACTCCATAAAGGTGAAAAGTATTAATTTGATAAAGTATTCATGGTTTACTTGTTTTTTTTCTTTGTGTATCCCTTATTGAGCTTTTTATGCTCACCCCAAGTTTTTTTTGAAAAGTTTTTCACAGGACATAATGTAGAATAGGGTCAAGGATGGGATCAAGGAAAAGTCATCCTTTCTTAAACATGGAACTTGAAATGACTTTTTTTTAGAGTTCATGTCTTGAAAAAAAAGGAAACTTTGTAGAAGTGTCTTCTGTGTAATCTTTTGAGATGTAATAGTTGTGATCTAATTCTCTAAAACTCTAAACCTAAAAAGATCATCAATGGGAATTATTCATTTAATTCAATATTAAGTAATGTTTAAGGCCAGGGCCTTATAGTTGGTATCAAATGTCGGTTTAGACAACTTTAAGAGTTAGAAAATTGTTAAATTATAAATTAATTTATGGTATGATTGAAATAGTATAGTATTTACAGATTACCATGTTTTTTCTTCTAAGATATGTCTTTGTTAAGAATGATTTTTCATGAAGAAAATAGTGCAGCTTTTCTGGGAAGGCATAAAGAGGAGAATGACCTTCCGAATCAGCAACCAAAGATGGTCAGAATCAGAATTTAGTAGTTTACTGCAGGGATGGCTTAGTTGAATCAGGTGATAAATGGTGGTTTTGTTTATTGATGATATTTTGGTGTTTTCTAAAAGTAAAGAGGAGCATGAAAGTCATTTAAGGGTTATCTTGAAAACCTTAAAAGAAAAGAAACTCTATGGAAAATTCAGCATGTGTGAGTTTTGGTTACAACAAATTTCTTTCCTTAGTCACATTGTTTCAAAAAATGGCATAACTGTTGATCCTGCTAAAACAAAAGTTGTTGAAGAATGGCCAAGACCCACAAATGTAATCGAGATCTGTAGTTTTCTTGGTTTGTAAGGTTACTACCGAAGGTTTGTTGAAAATTTTTCATGGTTATCTAGTCTAATGACTAAGCTAACTCAGAAGGGTGTTAAGTTTATCTGGACAAAAGAATGTGATGATTGTTTTCAGGAGTTGAAAAGAAGATTGGTGAATGCTCCAGTTTTGGCACTTCCTTCCAGGAATGGTGAGTTTGTTATATACAGTGATGCTTTGTTGAAGGGACTTGGTTGTGTCCTTATGAAGAATGATTAGGTAATTTCATATGCTTCACGTCAATTGAAAACTCATGAGGTAAATTACCCTACACATGACTTGGAATTAGTTGCTGTTGTTTTTTCTCTAAAAATTTGGAGGCATCATTTGAATGGAGTAAAGTGTGAAATATATACTGATCACAAAAGTTTAAAGTATATATTCACTCAGAAAGAATTGAACATGAGACAGAGGAGATGGCTAGAATTAATCAAGGATTATGATTGTACAATTCATTACCATCTAGGAAAAGCAAATAAAGTGGATGATGCTTTGAGTCGAAAAAGTAATGCTTCATTAACCATGATATGTTTAGAGTGAGATCCTTTGGTTTTTGATTTCATTAACTTTGGAATGGAATTTGTTGGTGTAGTAAGGTCTTCTGTTTTGTTTCAAGTATCAGTGAGATCATCTCTATTAGACAGAATTAAGTAAGCACAGAAGAAAGATAGTGGGTTGCAGAAAAAGGTAGAGCTGGTTCATAAGGGCAAGTTTCCTGAATTTAATATTGATAATGATTGTGTTTTGATGTTTTGGAAGATATTATGTGTGCTTGGTGATTCACAGTTGAATAATGAGTTGTTATGTGAGGCTCATAGTTCCCCGTTTCCAGTTCATTCTAGTAGTACTAAGATGTACAAGGATCTGCGGGAGTATTACTGGTGGGATGGAATGAAAAGAGATATTGCTGATTTTACTGTGAAGTGTTTGACTTGTACGCAGGTTAAAGCAGAGCAGCAGTTACTGAAAGGTATGCTTCAGCCTTTACCAGTTCTAGAGTGGAAATGGGAAAATATATCCATGGACTTTATTATGGGATTACTGAAGACATCTCGAGGTAATAATGCAATCTGGGTTATTGTTGATCGCTTGACTAAATCTGCTCATTTCCTTCCTATTAGAGATACTTTCTCTCTAGATCAACTTTCTCGATTATATCTTAAAGAGATAGTTCGGTTGCATGGAGTTCCCCTATCCATTGTATCTGATCGTGATCCTAGGTTTACTTCTAACTTTTGGAAAGGCCTTCAGAAGTCGTTGGGTACTGAATTAAGTTTTAGTACAGTTTTTCATCCTTAATCATATGGGAAGTCAGAACGAACAATTCAGACTTTAGAGGGTATGGTGCATGCTTGTTCGATGTATTATCAGGGAAGTTGGGACCAACATCTTTCTTTGGTTGAGTTTTCTTATAATAACAATTTTCATTACAGTATACATATGGATCCATTTGAGGCATTATATGGGAAGTGGTGTCGAACTCTAGCTTTTTTGGATGAAGTGGGTGAAAGGAAGCTGATGGAACCATAATTGGTAGAAGAGATGGTAGAAAAAGTTTATTTGATTCAGAAACACATGAGAACAGCTTAGAGCAGGCTGAAGAGTTATGTGGATAACCGGAGGAAGGATCTATCTTTCAAGGTAGGTGATCATGTTTTTCTCAAAGTTTCACTATGGAAAAGTGTGATGCGATTTGGTAAAAAAGGAAAGCTGAGTCCAAGGTTCATTGGACCATATGAAATTCTGGAGAAAGCTGGATCAGTTGCTTACCGAGTGGCTCTACCTCCGAGTTTATCTCAGGTACACAATGTTTTTCATGTTTTGATGTTGAGAAAGTATATGCCAGATCCATCTCATGTTTTGAGACCATAGGTAGTTCAGTTGGAAGAGAATCTCTCTTATGAAGAACAACCAGTCTAGATTCTTGACCATAGAGAGCAAGTGTTGCGGAATAAGGTAATTCACTAGGTAAAGGTTTTGTGGAAAAACCATATGGTTGAAGAGGCAATGTGGGAATCAAAAAATGCTTTGAGGGATAAATACCCCAAATTATTTTGATAAGTAAATAAAATTGCGAGGACGCAATTCCCAAAAAGGGGGAGGGATGTAACATCCCAGGTAAATAAGGAATAATACATTTTCACACTTATTAATATTTATGAATTAAATATTAATTTTACTTTAAAGGGGTTTCTATGTTCGATAGAGTACCTGATACGCAACAAAGAGATTCTTTGAAATCTTACGTTGCACACTAGTAATAAAATAATATTATTTTAAATGGTAGTTAACACGTAGCCGTTGTATTGGCGGGAATGAATAGAAATAAATAAAATATGATTATACATGTTTGTTAAATGTTTTTACATTTATCCAATAAAGGATAAAGGCTTGAAGTACGAAAAAAATTCAATTTTAGGCACATATACTCTAATATTCACTAAAGGTCGACTTATCGCCTTTTGATGGTGAACCATCATTAAATATATTTTTGGTCACTCTTATACATTCTATTGGACCAAGTAAAATTCTTCTTTAGAATCGGGACATCAAAATTTACTTTGTATAAATGTTTGGTATTTTTCCGATAAAGTTCATTTTTTTAATGAATAGTGAAAAATGTTGTATTTTAATTCAAAACCTCTTTTTAATATAATTTATTTACATGATTAGATTATCTTTTGAATTGGTTTTAAAGTTAAATTAGAATATATTTTCACCATTTAATCCAATAGTGGTCGTTGGAATTAATTTCACTTTGAAATTTGACTTAAACTAGTGACAATCTTTTGATATATATTGTTTCATAAAAACACGCTATTTGTCATGACAGCGGGAATTAATTATTAAATTAATTAATGTAACTTAAATGATTTGAATTTTGTAAAATAGACATAATTTTTGAATTAGGAATATCAAATATAGCTTAGGGTGAAGTTTTGGTATTTTTCTGAAAAACATCAATTTTTGATGAATAGTGAAACCACTAAGTGGTACTTAAAAAACTGATTTTTTAAATGAAATTTTACCACCTCTGTGTTTTGAATTTCAAAAATACGACATGCATGGTTGTCATTAAGAAGTAAAATGTGCTTCAATGGGATTAAAATAATTTTTGGTGAATAGTAACTTTTAAGTTTTTAATCGCGATTAGAGGTAATTAGTGTAATTTAAGGTAAAAATAATGTTTTAATAACATGAAATGACCTTGACACATGTCCTACCCTTATTGGATGTGTCATGGATGACCAAGAAACTCCATGGGTCAACTTGAGAACCCCATGGAGCTACTTTGGTAGGAAAATGACATTAATAACTTTTTATTTAATGTTAAAATTAAAATGTCACAAACATGTGTTGTTTTACTAAAACAATTTTTAAATGGGGTTATAAAAGTCATATGTTTTACTATAAATATTAATTAGAAATATAAAAATATTTCCTACATCATGATATTTTTTTTATAATTTTTAAACATTAAATAAATTAAATTATTTAAGACACCATTATGATGCAGCGATTACCTCATTATTTAACGATTTAAATAAAATGAAAAGATAATGTAAAATATAAGAACTAAACTTGTCAAGAACCTATTAGATGGGTGAATTTAGAAATATTATCACCTTATCCTTGAAATATATAATTTTGGGACCTATAAATCCGAAAATCATTTTATAATAAAGTATCCTTTTATAACTTTCCAAGAGTGCCCCTCCTCTCCTCTTATAAAATCCCCCCCCCCACCTCTACCACCTTACCCACACCTCTCAAGCCTTTGGCTCGGCCAAAACCTACCCATTTTGTCTCTCTGCATCCCTATATTACTCCTATAAGCCTCACTTTGGGAATAAGTCTTTCCAAGGAATCCTTTGAGCTCAAATCAAAAAGAGTTACCCGATTTAAAGATAGTATCTTCTCTTGTGTTCTTTTGTTTTATTTTTCTTCTCAAACCCCATAAACTCTTTTTATTCCTTTATTTTTTAATAACACCAGTATCTTAAATATACTAGGATGTTTTTATGAGAAGGATTAGAGCTACACCTGCACACACCTTCATCTAATGGTTAAAGAACATACTGTTTCTGTGGTTGGCGATTTTCTGCCTCACGAAATGATGATTGTTGAATCTTCTTTTAACACCTTTAATGGTGGCCATTAAGATGTAACTCTATTTATATATGATATATATTATGTTTATGTTTTCCTTATGCTTCTGTATTTTTCATTTGTGGCATACCTCTATGGTTTCCATTGTGGGTAAACACGATAATTTCATTTTAGGAAGTGCGGACTACCGCCCCCTAAAAGTGATTTGATTCATTAATTCCATATGTGGGACGTATAAAGGATGAAGTTAATGTTATTATATATGATGTTATAATGGAATTATAATATAACCTTATATAATTATTATTTCACTCCATTAAATACGAAATAGAAATGAAAGTAGCATTCATGCGTACATACGGCTTACCGTCTCCATGAACGGCGCATTTCATTTCTTACCTCTAAATGTTATGTACTGTTATAAATACATGTTTATGATGGATATATATGATATATATGATATCCAAATCATGAATATCATTCTGGATATAATGAACCTTTGACCACATAAACAACATGTAATTGTAAGAAGTCCATTTTTGACTTATGAACCATATATAGACAAAACGAACATTATTAACTTAAATGTTTACATAATGTTTATAACATGGAAATAAGTGATATAAAAGGAATAGTAAGCTTGATAAAGGTTCTTAAAAAAGTAGAAATTAACTTTAGTTTATTATTAAGGAGATTAAAGAGCAATCGAGTCACATCGGACACGAGGTAAGGGACTTCATCTCAATCTCCTTTCATTGAGGCATATTTTGTTCTAATACAAGGCTTTCTTTTATACGGTGTATAAACCCCTTTGACTTTTAATTTTATACAAAAGGAATATTTTTCTACGAAGCGTTTTACAAAACAAAAAAAGGAATGTTTCTTTTAACGTACGCGGTGACAATGGCCTTCTCTGCCACCACGAGTATTATTTGGTCTTTGGATTCCTCAACAAGACGTAATGTTTTTAAAATGAAATAAATACCATATAATCTTTTATGTATTTTGGTATTGAAAATGGTTTTTATAATAGATTTTTTATGTCAATATATTTAAGTTATATATTGTGATCAAAGTGTGGAAATGTTTTCTTTCCATTATATTTGTTTTATGTCTTATGATTTTATAATGGTACTTAGACATTTGACGGGTGGTTACGTGATAAACCATATGACGGGTGGTGTCGTGAATACCCGGACGGGTGGTTACATTATAACCTACAATGCATTGGGTATGGAAGTTGGTCGTATGGATATTCCACTAAGTGATATGTGTGGAAGTCAACCGTATAGTTATTCCATTTAAGTATGTTTATGTCCCAAGTTACCTTTATATGTTATGTGTTCTTTATATAGGTTTTATGGTAATCTATTGGTTACAAAAGGGTAAGTAATGATATTTTATTTAGTGAAGAGTAATTACTACTCCATAAAGGTGAAAATTATTACTTTGATAAAGTATTCATGGTTTACTTGTTTTCCTTCTTTGTGTATCCTTTACTGAGCTTCTTATGCTCACCCCAAGTTTTTTTTGAAATGTTTTTCACAGGACATAATGTGGAATAGGGTCAAGGATGGGATCAAAGAAAATTCATGCTTTCTTAAACATGGAACTAGAAATGACTTTTTTTTAGAGTTTATGTTATGGAAAAAAAAGGAAACTTTGTATAACTCTCTTATGTGTAATCTTTTGAGATGTAATAGTTATGATCTAATTCTCTAAAACTCTAAACCTGAAAAGATCCTCAAGGGGAATTATTCATTTAATTCAATATTAAGTAATTTTTAAGTTCGGGGCCTTATAAATAACATGTTATATTAATCTATAAAATATATGTAACACATTAAATCAATAAAATTGTATTTATTTTAATATTTTTAAAATATTTTATTATATATTTTATTAATTTAAGAAATAAAACATCAGCATTGTCTAGGGATTTACGGTTACTAAATAATTTCAATTAATTTGAAATAAATTTCCATCATGAAAATAATTTCATTAAAAACAGTATTAATATTCGTTCATACTTAGTTTTTATCCCTATGTGAAGACATAAAATATATTAAAGACAAACAAAGTGATATTTTGTAACTTTCATTAACTTAAATAATATATAAGTCATTTTCATAGAAAATTATCCATTAAAAAATAATTTTCCTGCATAATATGATGAGGGAAAAATTATCTTCACATAATAAATTTTGAAAAAATTTGTTACTATGTTTTTACCCTTATAACATAGTTTTAACCCTCCGTTAACCCTTTTCAAACTTACCACAACAATAGGGTTTTTTACTCACTGAGGGTTAATATAATTACTATAAATAGAAAAATGACCCATAAATTGACAATGATTGATATTATAAACTATATTATATTCAATTTTTTGAATATAATAGTTTTAGGAATTTTATATCATTTAACAAAATATTATTTAGTTTAAAATATTAGTAATATTGTTTTTAAGAACTACTCATTACTTTGACTTTAATAACTTCAATAAAATAAGTAAATATGAAAAAAAAATTAATACATTAAGAAATATTATATTAATCTATAAAATATTTATATCACATTAATCGTCTCAAATTATAAAACTTTTAATAGTTTTAATATCATTTATTCTATTAATCCATTAATTGAATAATTAACGTGTCAACATTGTATAAGAATCTAAGGTATTAATTTAAGACATAGAAATTAAAAGTAAGGTAACATAATGAAAATAATTTCATTATTCTAAAAATAACCATTTACATTCATTAAATTTTTATTTTAACTCAAATTGATGTCATGGAAAATTATTTAAGATTTTATTTTGACTTTTCTTGCCTTATGAAAGCATTGCACAAGAATTTGGATAAACTACTTGTTATATAACTCCAAAATTTGTGAATATCTATAAAAATAAATTATAATACTTAATTTTCCATAAACAATTTTAGCAAGGACTTATTCCATCTCAAATATTGTCTTTAATATAACAAATTTGAAATTTCACCGTTGTGCAGGCTTTCCATCGACACTACAAATTATTTTCATATTTATCATGAAACAAATTATAACTTATATATTTAAAATTATTTTTTATTATATTTATAGTATTTTATAATAATTAATCTATTCCACATGTTTTATAAAAAAATTATATTTTTTATACCTAGTTGATCTCATAAAAGATATAGTATTTCATAAAAATAGTATTATTTACTATTCACAAGAAAATCAATTTTTTTAGAAAAATACAAAAAAATTCAACTTAAGATAATTTTTATATGATTATTTAAAAAATGATTTTATTTTTATTAAATAAAATTTCAAAAATTTCAAGAAATTGATTATAATATTTTCTTAAGAAAAATAATAATATATTTTTTAAGAAATATGCATTTCTAAATCATAAAATAACTTTACTATAAATTTAGTGATTATTTACTATGTATTTATCAATAAATTTATATTGATTAGAATATTTATATATATTTAATAAATTACATAATTATATTCATAAACTCTAAATTAACAGCCATTTTATAACTCCCACATTAAATAATAATATTTTAATAGTGTATCGTGGTTCGTTTAAACTCGATGTTGCGTGTAACACAAGATGTCAAAGAGAAAAATTATTTAAGGGGAAGTATTTTCTAAAATATTAGGGTTTTACATTCTCCCCTCTAATTAATTTTTTCAATATAATTTGAACTTGTGATCAGTAATCAAAGGTTTGATATTTGAAAAAAATCCTTTGTTGAAAACACACATCGTAAAAAGGTATAATAGAAATTTTATTGAAAAGAAAGAAAGGGAAGTATGAAGTTCATATGAAATAACACATAATTGGGTTTCCAAATAATATAACATTGTTGTGATGTGAAAAAATTGATATTGTATAAAAATCCTAACTCCTAATGACTAATATAGAGTGATTGGGAACACGATTAGGAAATAGTTAATCATCACCAAACTGTAAATCTGTAATGGGTAAAAACACCATTTATTTTTTAGTATTAAAAGTAAATGGATGAAATTTTTATTTCAAGGTACCCATCCTAAATTCTAGGTATTCTTTAATTATGGAATTAAATATATCAAGGAATTAATCTTACATGGTTTCTTTCCATGTAATAAGCACAATCTAATATTTTGGAAATGCTTCAATAAATTTCCAATTCATTTATTATGCAAGGAAATAAATATTAGATTTGTTTTTTATGCCAGAATAACTTTTAAGGAATCCTGAAATCAATAATTCATTCCTTTAGCCTAAAAAAATATACCAAAACCAAAATGGTTAGTTCAGGTTATGATAAATCATACTTTAACCTCAACCAATAATATCCAAATTTCAACATAATTCATTATATAAGTATTTAACCTTCATATTCTTCTATAATATTATTAACCATATTCAGAACCCCAAATTGATTTGATCTCATTCTCTCCCATGATCTACATAAAAATAATTTCAATTACTCACACAGCCACATACAAAATGTATATACCATGATTATATATACTCCAATGTAAACTAATATTTCCCAAATGGTACCAATAAAATCATATATGATTCTAAAAGATAATTCACCCCTTATTATTTAAATGGTCTCTTAGCTTATCTAAAAAAATCAATTGGAGGTTTTGGTTCATCGATGCACTGATAGATGACCATATTTTTATTTAGAATATAAAATTGGATTTCTTTATTATATAAATATATATGGAATATATTTAGTGAGAGGTAATCAATTCTTGGAATCAAATAAATTTTATCTAAAGGATAATATATTCTTAAGGATTATTAATACAAATAGAAACATAGAATCCCATATTCTATAGTTGTAGATAAGTGTTCCATAACTATCATGATTCACTTCAATTGTTATAAATACATAAGCTTTACCTTTTTCCTTCGAATTTAGATGTTTTTGTGGGTTACTATCTTTATTAGCCCTCGTATTAGGGAATTGATTCTCATAGTTCCCAAACTCATTGAATTTATAGAAATAAAGTGTGAGTGGTGTGTTATTTTGAGCTCTCTCTCCATCCATTTCATTGACTGGCATCTTTACATCACAATGACATTATTTTTCTTGATGTATAGGATTTCCACACTTGAAAAACATTATTTTTCTGTTTATGAATTCAACTGAGTGATCCTTCCCACATTCTTGAAAGCATGAGCTTGAAATTTTTCTACCCTCTATGTAAAAAATTATTAGATCTTCTATGAATATCCATCTTCATTTTTATATCACCAAAACCATGAGGGATTCCCAATTCTATTTCCAATTTTAGTGCACATCATACAATTTATTCATAGATTCCATAGCCCCTATTTAAAATTCCTTTTGAAGACTTGGTTTTAAACCAGTAAAGATTATAAGAATTTTTCTTTATGGTTTATGATTAAACATGAATCATACCTTGTAAGTCTTATAAAAAAAATTCATAGGTACTAATGGATTCATCAATATTCTTCCTAAGGTCAAGTAATATTTTATCTATTTTTTATATAGAATATTACAGAACTACTTACAAAAAATATTCCCTTAAACTCATCCCATTACATTAATCCAATTTCATCCACTGTCATAATATTCTTAATAAGATTCGACCATGGATCTAGTTCACCTTAAAAATGATAAAAATCTAGTACAATTTTTTTATAGTCTAAGCACTGAAGAACAAAAAATATATTTTCCATCACATAGATCCATTTATCAGTAATCAGTAAATTATAAGACTCATATAAGGATGGTGGTTGTTGTCTCATAAAAGATTCAAAAACAGGTTTTTTCAATCCTTGGTGCATTCAGAAGTTCAACATCATATATATTACCACTAATAGATTTAGAGAGTTAAGGGATCATATTTCCAATATATTTCATCCCAACTCTTAATAAAGTTGGTTTCTCATGAGTATAGTCGTTGTTTTTGTCATAGCATTAATTGTTCTTAAGATTCATTCTAGTTACAGTCATTTACTAAAACCAAAAGGGATAGTTTAAACAATGATAATCATAGTGGGGAACCAAACAATCATAAAAAATCATTTATACGATGTCTAAATCCTGACACATATTTTTTAATATATAAAACTTTAGATTTTACCTAGGTTATCTATGATTATTACCAATTCTTATGTATTTTATCCTATACATAGACTTATCCCCAAGGTTCTAACTAATGTTTTATCATCTGAGTTTATAAATATTAGCTAATAAATTCTTTGATTCCAACTATAATTATCCATACTTTGAATAAATAGATATTACATCTAGATAGATAAATATTAATTACATAACAAAATGATTCATGTTGAAATCATATAGGTATAGTTCCATTGGAAACATTGACACATAGATAACTAGTTCATAAATGATCTATATCATCCCCCACTAAGTTCTTCGTAACTAGAACCCTTCTTAGACATATCATTTATGAAACCATTCTTCATAACCTTGAGGTAGGAAACATAAGAAATAGTAATCTCAGATTCTCAGTAAGGTTATGCAAACGATATATCAATTATCAAAAAATAATAACTTTATCATAAGGGTGTGAAAATATGATCTTAACATTTGAAATCTACACCATGCATATCAGGGATCATAATAGCGAGTCATCAAATAAATATTGATAGTTTATAAGACATAATCCATAAAAGAATCGAATAACATGATCCCTGAGAGAATAATTACATGGAATTGTAGAATTCACATAAAATAACAACTTTGTGAACATGTATAAATAGAAACAGGTTCAATCTTTATGTTGAGGACATGAAATCATGCCCTCACATAAACTAATGCACATGAAACCAGGTCCACACAAGATCTTATGGACATGAAATCCAAGTCCAGGTATGAAATTATGTACATTAAACCAAGTAAATGAATGATCTTTTTGACATGGGATATAGGTACACACATAAACTTATGGATATGAAAATCATGTCCACACATAAAATTATAAACATGAAATGAGGTTCACGCATAACATATTTAACTCTTGAGTTACCCATAATTACCATAAGAATTGGAAGGAGATGTAGGACTCACCCATAACATAATTATAATCATATATTTGTTTTTAATAAAATAATAAATCATTCATCATCTAAAAACTCATAAAATGAATTGCATTTCATAAACATTTCAACAAGGTATAACCCTTGAAAAAAGGTAACGGTTTTCAACAACATCATGTCATCATAAAAATTAATCATTCACATGGAGTATTATTATGGTATCATTGGATCATAACCCCAGTAAATCATAATTATAATAAAGGTATTTCATCATTTATGAGTAGAGATAAAATTAAAAGGCCATTAAAACCATCTTGATAAACTGTCCCTTTCAAATTTAAAAATCAGTTTTCAGAATCTATGAACTATGAATGTAATAAAGAAAAAAATTCATTTAAAAATAACCTTGTAAAGTTGTAAAGGAAGAATAAAATTATTAAGTATTTTAGAAATCAAAAAATTCAGTTCGTGTTGTAAATGTTAAAATATATTCCTTCCATAATTTTGTCAGAAAAGTCACAAATTACCTTGTTTGGAAACCAAAAAAAGTATTCATTTATAAACATTTTCCAAATATTTGAAAAAATTATTTTAAAAAATAATAATAGAATAGTTGTAAAAACTTCAAAAAAATTTATAAAACATGGATATGGAAGAAAAAAATTCAGCCTAAGAGATAAATGAAATCGATTTTCCTTAAAAACCCTATTTTGATCTATTAAATAATTAAAGTGAGGAAAATAAAAGTAAAACATATAATATAAAGAAATAATAACAGGTGAATGAAATGAAAGGAATTCATAAAATAAGTATCATATAACTCACTCAATATAAATTCAATTATAAATGATTTAGATTAAAATGGGATTGAAATATAAATCCCTTACCTCAAGTATTGACTTTCCTCATTCACATTATAAAAACCTATATAATAAATATGGATTAGTTATAAATTTATTACATAATAATATTATATATATATATATATTATAGAAAGTATGATTTATTTATGTCATCTTATCATTTTTTATATATAATTTTTTATTACAATCACTATTCTGAGTGATGGCTGCTTCATTTTCAAAGCATGTTTTCATTCGGTACTATAAGTCCTTAACCTTTGATCATGGTTCCATTTTTTCGAAAATAGTAATCATCATATAAACATAATATAAATTAATTATATAAATATCCATAATAATTCATAAAAATTAGAGATAGAAAAAATAATTACAGTGTTCATGGAGACTGTAGGCCCTACGTACACATGAAATTTGTTTTCATTTTTCGACTTATGAAGTGAAAGAAAGGTAAATAATAATTCATCTTTACATAAAAAATATTATATCTTATATATATAATATATATTCATAAAATTTATACTCATCACCATATAATAAAAATATAAATGAAATATAAATCACATCGTTTCTTAGAGGCAGTAGTTCACATATATGTGTGAGTGACGTTATCGTTTCCCCAATGATTGGATGATAATAAGGTAGACATGATGTTATCATTATATAAGTATAAAAATTTCAAAAATATAATATATAAATATTAAACCCATAATAATACCCATCCATAAAATATGGTGATAAAAACTGAATTTTCTTGCTATATTGAGACAGTAATCTATAAGTATGCACGAGCAATAATTTCACTTTTTGTTTGATGGGAAAGAGTGTGTATAATGGTGTTCTAAAAATCATAATAACATATCTGAATATTTATTATAATTAATTTATTATTTTTTTATAAATAATATATATTTATATGAGTTAAAAAATAGTAGAAAATAATTTGATCGGTTAAGGTGAATACCTTTTCTTTGAAGTTAAACTTTTATATATTCTCAAAAGGGCTCCAGGGTTGGTATTTTGGGAAGACCACATCCCAAATACTATAGGGCGTGGATAGGGGAGTTTGTATGGTAAATTGGCAGACTTTGGTTAAGCAAGAAGGGTAAATGTGGTGTGTATAATTGAGAGAGTAGGTTCCCTTTTATAACTGAGGAGAGAACCACATTTAGAATTTCTCAGAAGATTAAATTATAATAAATTAATTCTCAATCAAAATGGTTAAAAACCTATAAATTGAAAAGTGATGACATGGGTGACCTTATATTAATCTATTTATCCTATGTTATTTTTATTATTATTTTTATATGTTTTAATAAAATGATATTCTTATAAAGCATCATTATTGTCAATTTAGACACTATTTACTTATTTTGACTTAAAATACATAAACAAAAAAGTTTAAATTTTAATCTAATCCATTAAAAAACAATAATATGTTATATTTCCTAAAAATTTCAAGCAACATATTAAATTACATAAAATATGTTTATTTTAATATTTTTAATATCTTTTATTATATTTTTTACAAATTGAAGAAATATTGCATCAGGGTTTTATAAGCATTTTTGGTAATTAAATAATTTCAAAAAATTATAAATAAATTAAAATAATGAAAATAATTTCATTAATAAAAAAAATTTAAATAATAATTCATAATTATTCTTTTACCTATGTGAGCATATAAGATATTAGAAACAAGTAGTGTGACATTTTAGCACTTTCTTTGATTTAAATAATATACAAGTCATTTTCATGGAAAAGTATCCATTAAACAACTCATTTCTTAGAATAAAATGATAAAGGTCAAATTATCTTCACGAATTAAATTTTTCACAAGTTTTTACTATTAGTTTCTTTTATATATTGGTTTTAACCCTTTATTAACCATCTTCAAACTTACCATAACAACAAGGTGTTTTACTCATTGAGGGTCAATATAGTTATTATAAATAAAACAATGGACCATAAATGTACCACATTTGACATTATAAACTATATCAAAGACACTTGTACAAATATAATATTTTTAACAATTTTATATTATTTAATAAAATATTATTTATTTTAAAATATCATTAATGTCATATTTTAGAACTATTCCTTAATTTTACTTTAATAACGTCATGAAAACAAGTGAAATTTTAAAAAATATTTTCATACATTATAATAAGTTCATATTTATATATAAAATTTATGGATCACATTAATTATCTCAAATTATGTTACTTTTAATATTTTTAATATCATTTATTTGATTTTTCTCATTATTTTAATAATTATTGTGTGAGTGTTGTATAAGAATTTAAGGCATTGATTTAAAATATAAAAAAATTATTATCGTGAAAATGAATTTATTATTATCAAAATAACCATTTATATTTATTAAATATGAATTTTAAATCATATCTATTCTCCAATAACCAATTATTTTTAGAAAAAAAAACAAAAAATTCACTTTAATGTAATTTTAATATGATTATTTAAAAATGATATTATTTTTATCAAATAAATTTTATAAAGTTCCAGATATTTGTTATATTATTTTCTCATAAAATACAAAAAAAAAACATTTTTGTGGATGATTTATTTCTGAAGTATAAAATAGCTTTACTAAAAAATGAGTGATTATTTACTAAGAATTTATCAATACATTTATATTGAGTAAGAAATTTATATTTATTTGATAATTTATTTAATCATATTCATACCTACCAAATTAATGGCTTGGTTATAACTTTCACATTAAAAAATAATAATTTAAAATTGTATCATGGTTCGTTTAAACTCAGTGTTGTGTGTAATAAATGATATTGAAGAAATAAAATTAATTAAAGAGAAATGTTTTCTAAGGGTGTTACAATATTCATCTTCTAGTTATCTAACTCTTATACATTGCTAAACATATGGTAAACTAACTATACCACATGAATACCCCCATTCAGAATTTGAAACTTTTGATGACATCAATGAAAGATACTAACGTTATGATATAACTTCATTAAAAGGACTAAAGGATCTAACAAAGTATCTCCTTCTAGTAAAATGAATATGGATCTATAAGAGACTTCACAAATCCCAATAATGTGTGTGTGTGTGTGTTATTAAGAGATTAATTCATGGTAGTAAAGTTGCTACCCATCATAGTGATCTTGAATATCTAGTCAAGGTAAAGTGCCATCCTAATGAGACTTATATTAGGTGTTAGGGAAAAATCCCAACTTATTAAGCCTGAATAATTAGTTAGGGTGAATCACTCATCACAAAAAGAATAACGTTATCATCATTAGACAACTCACCTTTTTAATAATTTATAATAATACTAAATAATAATGTAGCACATGATCATTCTATGAATGTATAGGTAGGCTTATATATACTACACTAGTGATTATTTTATCATGGTTTTAAATAAACTGGTATTTATAATAAATTACTCATTGTAGAAGAGATAAAATATCCACAACTAAGAAAACCAACATCATATCTAACATGAAATAAATCATTTAATAATCAGTATTTTCATATATTTTAATAGTAATTCATAAAAAATGTAAATCAAAACATATAGAATAATTCCAATCTTTCAAGTGATGAGCTATAAAAGGATATATGTATGGAATAGATAATAACTAGTCTACACTATTGGTAACTAGGTGAATAATCAAGTATATAATTTTTTATGGCCTATGTAAATTTATTACATTTCAAATAAATCATAAATAGTGACCAAGATACTAGTTTAAAAAAAACTGAGAAGTAAGAGTTTTTAGTCTAATATATCTTCCATATCAAGAACCCATTTCCTGAAAAAAAATCATGTGTTAAGAAAATATCATTGTAAGAAAGCTAGTAAAACACATTAGGTAATAATTATATTTTAAGAAAAACCTTTATCATTTAAAAAATCCCTTTAAAAAGTGAAAGTTTACAAGTGATTTCAGACTAATTAATTCCAAGATCAAATCTTTCCCCTTATACCTAATTAACCTAGACATTATCTCACCAATTATGCAAATAATAACCAAGGTTAAGTATGGATTGTTGACTTATAATTCAATCATGTTTTAGTGGACGGAATTTATTTCCTTAAACAACATGATATAAGGAACTAAAGGGTGTGATTTATCTAAACATTACCACCCAATCCAATATTTATTTTTCATAATCACTATATATGATTGGGAAAACAACCATCGGGATAATTTACATTAAAATTTATAAAAGATTGAAACTTTTTTGAAAACATTTCCAAACATTCAATTATATAAATGAAATAATTAAAAATAAGTAGAAACATAAAATCTTCAACAAATATTAGGGGACGTAATAATCTAAATCATGAGGAAATACTTAATGGACTTACATAATTAATAAAGAAGTAACATGTGATTAAAAATTAAATCGTGGATAAACACTACATTATCATGTACTAAACTCTATATAAAAACATAAAAGGATGTGACAAATAATCAATTTGAGAAAAAATTAGAAAATTATAGATTTATTAAATTCAAATTAGGCATATACCTAAATAGAAAATTCTTTACTAAAATCAAATTTTCACGAAGTTTCAAAATAAGGTTTCAGGGTAAACAAGTATAAACGAACCAATATATAGGTTCTTATAAAATAATCTTTGAAGTCTTCAAAATGCAATATGAAATTATCATTGGAAATAATTTATTAAAAATTCTAAAAATAGTTGATCCATCTTTATTATTATTTATTGGGAAAAAATGTTCAATGATTATGATAAACAAATCCCAAGAATTCACCCAAAGGGGTTAAACCACCTACTATATTCATTGGAAGTCTTTCCCAATCCAAAAAACCTCCATGAAACCCATAAAATTACAAAACTAAAATTTTATCACTAAGGAATTAAAATTAAAAATCCCCAAGTATCAAAATCTATAGAACATTAATGAAAACTTATGAAAATCACACCAAAGATCAATCCAAAATTACATCTCCCCAAATCCCAACTAGAAAAACCTAATCATCCATAAATTTCAACATAAAATCATAAAACACCTAGAGTAAATCATTACTTAGTCATCCCATAACAAAATAATAATTAATAGGAAGTATAATACCTATATTAACTCAATATAGCCAAGACAATAATAATCCCCATCATTTCAGATGAATTCTACCATCGTCTACTAGAATAAATTCTAAATCTCTAACCAAGGGGGTTATAAATAAAAAAATAAAGGGAAGGGGGTAAAAGGAAAATATAAGAGACATGCAATTGATTGTTCATTAAAATTCTCTTAAATCAACCTTGAACTATGAGTCAAGAAGATAAGAAAGAGAAAAACTAGAGGAGATCCAAAAGTGGAACTTGGTTGGTGGTAGGAAATAAATTTTTTATGAGACCAAAAGTGGGTTTAAAATGATTAATATAAAAATTTTAAAATCCCCCTTTGTGAAAAATCTAGGCTTGGGCCTAGAGAGTACACAATCTAAATCCACTAGGTATCTAGAGGCCCCCCAAGGTACCCTCTATTATATATCACTCTTTGGATACCTAGTGCCTATCACTGTGTACTCAATGTCATCTGTAGTTCAAGGATAGTAGGTTCTTCAAACCTTAACCAAGAAAAAGATCCTAAATCATCTAAAAAACTCATGACATATTGAAAAACATTGAAAATATACTTCCCTAATTTAAAACCTATGATTGTTTCTTAAAGTAAAATTAAACCCCTAAAACCCCAAAAAGTTAAAAAATCCTATATTTCCATCATTGAAATCTCTAACATAAACCCATAATGGTAATTTAATCCAAATACACATAAAATGGGTCAATAAAAATTCCCCACCACGTGATTTCTCATCCCAAATAATTTTGAGGAGATGTTTACCAAATTACTCAAGATTTTATTATATCCATATATATATTTATTACCTATTAAAATCATAAAAATATCTACCATAGTCCAAATATGGATTCATTATATTCAACTCAAAATCCTAAATACTATAAGATCCCAATATATACAAACTAGACAAAAAACTAACATCAAAACACACACATCAAATACCACCAAACTTCTAATGTGTCACTCCAAATAAAACAATAATCATGATAAATAATATGTTCCAAATAACCAAAATTAATTCCAAATTACCTACTAAATATCTAGAAAATAACTAAAAAACTAATTCAAATCACTCATTAACAAAATATATCAATTCCAAAAGACACACCAATATTCTTATAGTTCTATAAATACAACTAATGAATCAAATATAATCTATAGTGATTTCCAAGACATGAATTACATAGGTTATACTTCTTAATGTCCTTCCATTGAATTTTTATTTATAAAATATTTTCATTAATCACTTGTTTTACTAAAACAATCCTTATTATAATTTACATGTCAACTCAATTAAAAAAATACCATTTTAAAAAGTTTCTCCATTTCCAATCAGGTTTGGGAAAACTCCGTTGGTATAAAATATGAATTCATAAAATTGTTTTTCATTAAGACTTACTTTATTTTAAAACTAAAACTAATGTTATACCTATATAACACAAGGTTTTTAATAAAACTGGATAGTAATGAAAAAAATTCCCTTCGCTAAACTAACTTTGTTCGAGTCACTTCCCTTTTAAAATATAAGGTTATAAAATTGTTTAACATTAAGTTCTATTTCAATTTCAAGTCAAGGCTAAAGATCAATTAGTAAAATAACAATTTCCTTTAAAATATTGAATTATTAGTATTATGACTGAATTATTTTCTATTCAAAGCCTCATTTATGATAGGGACTTATCAAGTTTCACATAAATATTCATATATGAAAACACTTTTCACATAATATTTCTTGTATAATGACACTAAAAGTATATAAAAATGGAAAAAAACTATGAATGGAATGTTCAATAGAAATAAAACACTAAACAAGGAAGGTGTAGAATACATAGATACAAAATATTAAATACGAAAGTGGTTTAGAATAATAGTATCTTTAGGAAAAAAGGATAGGTAAATGGGAATTTATAGAATATTAAATAGAAAAATAAGTAGCATACTTTACAATAGAACATAAATAGAAAAACATAGAATTCTTTAAAATAGAAGATAAACATAAAATAAAAATCATACTCAGGTTCCAAATGATATAACATTTTATAATTGATTATTTAATAAATAGTACCTAATATACCTAAAATATTAATGGTAAAACATCATATTCTTTTGATGCAATTCAATAAAACATATACTCTCACTCTAATACCACACAGAGTCTATATACTCAAACCCATATCATCATTCCACTAGTAAAAAAGGTATCCAAAAATACCAATTTACCTATTGTACTTAAAATATTATAGGTAAAGAAACTTTTCTATTGAGGCTTCCATGTAGGGTGTGGGAAACAATACTCAATAAAGTACCACCAATAGTATCTTAACTCAATAGTGAATAAATAAGTGTGTACATAAACATGTATATGCAATTACATATATACATATCAATAAAATTTTATAGGCATCCATAAAACCTATTGTGGTATTAATACTTAGAGAAGTAAATCATAGATTATAAAACACTACAACTTATAACTCCTTATATAAGAAGGGTCCATACTTATCATAATTTCATTGAACCTTGGCTCAAAATTTGAGATTTTTATTCCCAATAGTATCTTGTAGTCATATAAAAAGGGTGTCAATAACTACCAATCAGTGTTTACTAAATTATTTTCACTTTAATATCATAACATATACTCTTTTTAGGATCAATTAATCTTATATGAATCATGAAAAATAGACACATTACATATAAAGAAAAGGTAAATCTGAGCAGAACACGTGTTTTTTTACAAGTTTCACACCTAATATGGGTGATTATATCCTTTCTGTGTTTATGTTGAGAGGGAGACACATGTGTTTCACTAATATCATAAAGTGAATAAAAATACTGAAAGTGTCATCCTTAAAACAAAAACTTATTACCAAATACTTAGTTATCCCCCAACAGGTTCATTATACTGGAACCCCTCTATATTATAATGGTCTTTTTAAAATCACTAAAAAGCAATATCTTCCTATTTTATCTAGGATTTCACTACATCAATTTGAAATATCCTCTTCCAAAAAAGTAGGTATTGTTTATCTAGAATGTAATATATGAAAGTTCCATGTAGGTCAACCACTTATCTTAATCTTTATAATGATCAACACATTAATTAGTACTATATATATGTTGCTTTCTTCATCAACACTTAAAATATTTAGAAGATGCAGGTAAGTTTCATGAACCAAATCTGGTCACTGCCAAAACTGGCACCAAACCTAGCCCATGACAAGGCCCAAAAGTAATTCCCGATCTCTATGGGCTGGCACAAGTGCTCGGGTATCATAAAATGAGAATTAGGAATGATTTACTTTAGTTTATAAACATCAAAAAACAAATGAATCTAATAAAACAAATCTTAATTTTTCAAACCAAACAATCTTTTACAAAAATTCATAACTCAATTACATAGTTTAAAGAAACTCACCAAGAATATAACAAGGTACAAAATTAAAATGAAACATCCCAATAACCCTCATGGAAAGGGGCACCACCCTCAATCCATCTCCACAAGACTTCACCACCAAGGACCTGCTAGAAACCCGAACCACTGGCACTAAAAAAATGTACCCAACCTGTGACAAAAAAAATAACCAAGTCTAATTACACCCAAGGGTGTAAGTAGAGTGTGAGACAACTCATAGTAGGATACCACCACTAAGAGAATACATGTGATAAACATTCAAATACAAAAAGCTTACAAGTTTTCATAAAGATGAAATGCTAGGTACAATTTATAAAAGATGCAACTTAAAAATTAAAATAGTTTTCAAGTGGGATATCATTAAAAATAAAAAAAATTAAAAATAATGTCAAAACTACTGAATTTTCCAGCCAACCATACCATATTCCTATGGTAGGAACAAAGTAACTAATGAGCATAAGAAATAGGAAATAACCCCTAGGTACTAACTCGTTGTGGGTCCCAGTTACCTCGTATCTTGGTGAGAGTAACCATCACAATATCCATTCTCATGCATGAGACACTAGTATGGAACATACCCATAACCTAGTGGTACCCAATATTCATCAGTATAGTTTAGTAAAAGTTGAAAGCATTAATATTGGTAAGTGAAACTGAGGCCAAACCCCATGGATTCAATACCATACAAGTACACGTCCACCCACCTAGATACCTGGGGTTTCCCCTTGTGCTCATACAAGTTAAAAAAGACAAGAAATATACTTTGCACATGAAAATATAATTTCCCTATCAAAAATTCCCCAAATATACCACATGTATACCACACAAGTCACAAAATCCCACTTTTCATTCAAATTGATTTTTAAATCTGACTCACACCAAAATAGCCCACAACACTTTTCACATTTCTTTAACACTTCCAAAAATCCATTAAAAAAATTTATAAACCATTCCAAGACATTTTAACTCACATAAAAGCCCAATAAAATATCATATAATTCCTATTTCATTAACAATATCCATTTTTCACAATACAGTCACACAAAACAGCCTACAACCATGTTTTAGAGCTCTCTTTCCATTTTCTAAAACATTTCATCACTTTATGAAACATTCTAAAAAAAATTTACTTCTTAAATAACTAAATTACCATTCAAAAACCCATATTAGGTGAACACCCCCCCCCCCACACACACAAAGTACATATACACCCTTTTACCAAATTTTTTTAACTAAATAAAACATTCATAAATTTCATAAAACAAACTCAAGGGGTGTAACTATGTCTTGCACACAAAACCCATTTCAAAACCACCATTTAAGACCAAAACCATATCAATTCATATCCAAAATAGAACTAGAATCCCCAGATACATTTATAAAACCACATTCAAGTGTTATAAAATAAACTTGAATAATACCACAAACGATACAAATGAAAACACACATTTTCATAAAATGATCTCAAGAAGTATAACAATGTTTTACACGTCAAACCAATTCAAAAACCTTAATTTTAGGAACACATGACAATAATACATTACCAAACCATACTTTTAAGGCCAAAAAAGATTTAGTAAACCAATTTCATAAGTTATAAAATACACCCAAATAATATGCCATGAGTTACACATGAAAACACCCAATTTCAAGTTAAAAAACAACTATAAAATTTAACACTTAACCAAATCAATCATAAAAAGTTTTCGCACCACACCCAACATTTGAGTAATATGAAAAATCAGTAAATACATCAATCTAACTCATCAATAATTTTTTACACATGGGACCACCTACCTTTTGATTCAAAACCCCTGAATCTTGATGCGAAACTTGAACTGCACCTCCGCCGCACCACAAGGAAGTGAAAACTAAACCTAAACCATAATATTCCACCAAAAATACCCCAAATAAAACCCTAGGTATGAACCCTAACTTTTGTACACTCTATAAATTTATGAAAGAGGGATGAAACCCTAAAGAGAAGGAAGGAATTGAAGAGAGAAACATTTACCCAAAACAATCTTGAAGAAAATGACCCAAAATCTACAAGAATCTTAATTTTAAAAGAGATAAAAATATATTGGAGTTTCGAAAAACGAAGATGATGTCATGTAAGAACTAGAATGAGGGAAAAATAGTAAAAATATAAGGAGTTATGAAAGGATCTATTTACCTCTTCAAATCTGGGCGATTTGTGAAATCTAGAGAAGTTTCCCCAATTTCGCGATTCTATTGAGCTTCAAATTGGGGGGAGATATTGGGGGCCGTGACTTGGGTAAGTGGGCTCGGGTGGGAGTTGGAATCATAGACAAAACTTAAAAATAGAATGAGTTATTAAAAAATTAAAAATTATTTTTAATGTAGGAAATGGGATTTCGGGCAGGCCCAATCCCTTAAAAAAACTAAAATCCACCGTGATTATAGATTTCTAAATGGTCCAAATTAATTTTTTTGGTTCTCATTGGTCAGGGGATGATAAGTAGGAATTTGAATAGATGAAAAATGTTGAAAAATAAAGGAGTTATAAAGGAATCAAAATTTATTTTTAAATCAGGAATTGGGATCACGGTTTGACCCAATTCATGAAAACTCACCCATTCCTTCATAAAAGCTTGGGAAACCCTAAAAACAAAGCATGAAAGGAAATTAAATGAACTTTTACTTTAAAATAATTCATCTATGTGATAATTATCCTCACCATAAAAACCTTTCGTCCCTAGAAATCCACAATGAGTCCAGATACCAAAACCAAACCCAACCAACAAACCAAGATGTACTTCTTTGCCAAGCTTTTCCCCCAAGGGCTAAAACACCTATACTAATAAATTAAGGAAGGATTAATATTACAATTAAAACTTACACCACTTTCTTGAAATGATCAATCACATTCATACTTTATCCCAAAAGGAAACTCCTCATACACTATCCGACCAAGACTCAAGCAATTCACCCAAATGAAAAACAGCTTCGAACAAGGTTACACTTACCTTACTTTAACTAAACCATTGGGCGCTCTCCAATACCAAAATTTACTCAAGAAAGATGTTGGTAGATAGATAGTTCTTAATGAGACTACCTACTTCCAATCTAAGACCATGGATAAATCTGAGGTATTGGTACGAGGGAACACAAATAGGTACCCCACCATAAGAGACAACCTATATTTTACCAAGACAGAATCAGGACTCTAACAGGGGGAGGCCCAAACGGACTCCCTAATACAAAGGGTGGAATTCCATTAAAAGTTTATAAAGGAATGTACATGAGAATAATGATGGGTCTCCCCACCATAGGAACCAACCATCTTAAGTGACCAGCATGGGCTAACACAGAAAGACCCAGAAAAATTAATGATTTGGGAAGGACGCAGGGTTAGTCCCCACAGTTTGGGAAATTGTGCACTAACTGTGAAGAACATTCTTTCTACATGGCTTCCTAGCACACGACCACTAAAAATCGTACACAAACTATGTGCTAAACCATGAAGAAACTAGAGGTTTTAACTATTCTCATCTTTCATACTAAGGATATGACTTTGTACAAGGGTTTAAATGACCCTGGGATTTCCCCTGACTACGAGCCAACTTCCCTCTGAGACCTATGGCTGGAGCTCAATGATTGAAGCATCTTCGGTCTGACAGTTAGGATTTGGAAACCCCATGAACAAGAATTCTTCCTTTGGTGCAACCAACCACTACACCGCAATCCCCGATAAGATTTCCAAGACATAACACATTCCAAACTCACTTTACTTTAACATGATATTTCACTGAAATAAGGGAATAAAAGATTCACACACATCACACCTTGTTTCTTTGGGTGAGAAACAATAGAAGTAAATAACACCTATAATAACTTTCCTCTAAAATGGAATATTTTGATGTTTTTTCAAGGGATACATTATCCTAACATAACAGAGACTATCCAAGTATTGCACGACTTTCACCTTTACGGTCAATCGAGCACATGACATCACAAGGTTTCACCAAACATGACCCTTGCGACTGATATAAACAATGCATGGAGAGGGACCTTATACAATATCCCAAAAAAACACATAATTCTAGAAAGTGGCCACAATATCCTCTCATGACCATATTTACCACATTGGTAGTTTAACATGAACTCCTTCTTCTAAGATACTAAGAAGGATCGAGAGGACCTCTTAGAAACCATCCTAATACTCATACATGCTAACAACCCCAAACTGTTTCCTCCTTTGGAAATTCAAGAAACTTAAGAAGCTAAGGTATCTTTAAACCTTCCATGATCACTCTCCTGCTACAAGAGGATACACCAATCCATGAAAGTAAAGGGTGTAGACTCAATATAAAAACTCAAAAAAAAGATTCTTTATATTGATCAAATAGAGGGTCTTCAAACGGAGAAACAATCCGGGTTGCACTTCACTTGAGCACTAACCCTTAATGGGGAGTAACTTATCCAATGATTAAACCCAAGGACCCAACCAAGATGGTCCATTGGTCAAGATATACCACAAACCAGATGAAAACACGTGAAGGGAACCACCGTAAAGGCATCCCAAAACATTTCTTAAAAGAGACCACTAACCAGCCCTTCAGCATAGATTACCGACAAAACACAGACCCAAAAAACAGTTCAAACAGGAGGGGTTCTTGGAATCAAAACATCCCACAACATTAACATTTTCTAAAACCCATAATACACACCATCCCAAACTAGTCATTAAGATATCGAGTGTTTCCTTTAAAATCATCTTTTTTAAAATAATTGGTTCAGTGGTTAGCATATCCACCAATGGTACCCCATGGGCCTCACACATGCATGTTTTTGGGCCACACCGGGCACCCTCCTTATATCCATCCCAAAACTCATCCAGTCATACCATTAACCATCCACCATCTCATATAACCCCATGCATGTGGTCACTCACGAAAATACAAAAGGTTAATTTAAAAACTCATTCCACTTTTCAAAACTAAAAAAAAATCAACCAATACTTTCTTTTTCTCAAGACCTCTAACGACGAAATCGAACCAAAATTACCGCATTAAAAAACAAATTTTAGAAAAGAATAATCATTCCAATGAAAACTCACTTTCAAGTTGTTCACATCAACTTCAAAACAACTCATCCCATTAAAACACCTTTTAATAGTTTAGAAAAATATATTGGAAATACTTTTTCAAAACCAACCTTGACATAGTTCATGCTTTCAAAAGAGGTGCAAACACACCATTTTCCATTCCAATACAATTCTGAAAATTCAGTTCTCAATTTTTCAAAAATCTAACAATACCCTCTTTATTAGTTCACAAAAACACTATTATTCTTAAAACGAAGTCAGCTTAAAAACAAAGTTACAAGATTTCAAAACTAAAGAACACAAAACAATGTGAGAGGAAACTAGTTTTAGTGGGTGACTTGGACATATGGTTGGTGGCTGTATTCCAATCACTTCACGGTCACAAAGAGCGTTCTAGGGAAATATACCTAGCTCTACATGGCCTTCTAGACCCTGCGATCTCAATGATACCATTAACCCTACTCTCTTTTCATTTCCACTAATCATCATCAAACCAAAAAAACCAAAGGAATCAGAAATGTCTCAACCTCCCCTAGCGACTTGAATCTTTTCATGAGGTGTGGTGATCAGTCACACTACTCCTAACCAGAATGCTAAGTCCCAAAAATCCTAACCACATACTACCCCAATTATTCCACAAATAATATGACCCAAAGAGAGCGAACCTCCTTTGATACCATTTTGTCATGAACCGAATCTAGTCGCCACCAAAACTGGCACCAAAACCAACCCGTGACAAGGCCCGAAGGGCATTCCCGATCCCCACGAGCTGGAAAAAGTTACCAGGGATCAAAAAATGAGAATTGGGAAGGATTTAACTGAGTTTATAAACTTCATACAATAAATGAATCTAATAAAACAAATCTGGATTTTTCAAACCAAACAATCATTTACAAAAATTCAGAACTCAATTACATAGTTTAAAGAAACTCACCAAGGCAATAACAAGTTACAAAACTAAAAGGGAACATCCCAATAACCCTCATGGTAAGGGGAACCACCCTCAAGCGATCTCCACAAGACTTAACCACCAAGGACCTGCTAGAAACACAAACCACTGGCACTAAAAAAATGTACTGAACCTGCGATAAAAGAAACCAAGTCTACTTACACCCAAGGGTGTAAGTAGGGTGTGGGCCAATTAACAGTAGGATACCACCACTAGTAGATTCCATGTGATAATCATTCAAATATGAAAATCTTGCAAGTTTTCAAAAACAGGAAATGCTAGTTACAATTTCTAAAAGATGCAACTTAAAAATTAAAATAGTTTTCAAGTGGGTTATCATTAAGAATAAACACTTTTAAAAATAATGTCAACACTACTGAATTTCCCAGCCAACCATACCATATACCGATGGTAAGTACAAAGTAACTAATGAGCATAAGCAATATGAAATAACCCCTAGGCACTAGATCATTGTGGGTCCCAGGTACCTCGTATCTCAGTGAGTGTAACCATCACAATATCTGTTCTCATGCACAAGAAACCAGTAAGGAACAAACCCATAACCTAGTGGTCACCAATAATCATCATTATAGTTTATTTAGAGTTGTAAACGTCAATATTTATAATTGAAACTGAGGCCAAACCCCACGGATTCACTAGCATACTAGTACACGTCCACCCTCCTAGATACATGGGGTTTTCCCTTGTTCTCATACAAGATAAACAAGTCAAAAAGTATACTTTTCACATGAAAATATCATTTCCATATCAAAAATTCACCAAACATCCCACATGTATACAACACACGTCACAAAAGTCCACTTTTCATTCAAATTGATTTTGAAATCTGACTCACACCAAAATATCCCACAACACTTTTCGAATTTCTTCAACACTTCCACAAATCCTTTAAAAAAATTATAAACCATTATAAGAAATTATAACTCACATAACATCCCACTCAAATATCATATAATACCTCTTTCATCAACAAAATTAATTTCTCACAACACACTCACACAAAACAGCCAACAACCATGTTTTGCAGCTCTCTTTCCATTTTCTAAAACATTTAAGCACTTTATAAAACATTCCAAAAAAATATTTTACTTCTTAAATTACCACATTACCTTTAAAAAATCCATATCAGGTAAACAAACCCCCCAAATAGTACATATACATCCTTATACCCACTTTTTTTAACCAAACAAAACATTCATAATTTTCATAAAACAAACTCAAGGGGTGTAACTATGTCTTGCACACAAACCCATTTTAAAAACCCCATTTAAGACCAAAACCATACCAATTCCTATCCAAAACATAATTGGGAGCCCTAGATAAATTTATAAAACCACATTCAAGAGTTATAAAATAACCTTGAATAATACCACAAAATATACAAATGAAAACAGACATTTTCATAAAATGATCTCAAGAAGTATAACAATTTTTACACATCAAACCTATTAAAAAACCTTAATTTTAGGACCACATGACACTAATACATTACCAAACCATAATTATAAGTCCAAACATGATTTCGTAAACCAATTCCATAAGTTATAAAATACACCCAAAAAATACCCCATGAGTTACACATGAAAACACCCAATTTCAAGTTAAAAAGCAACTATAAAATTTAACACTTAACCAAATCAATCATAAATTGTTTTCGCACTAGACCCAACATATGAGGAATATTAAAAATTATTAAATACAGTAATCTAACTCATCAATAATTTTTTACACATGGAACCACCTACCTTTTGAGTCAAAACCCTTTAATGTTGGTGCAAAACCTCAACCGCACCTCCGCCGCACCTCAAAGAAGTGAAAACCGACCCTAAACCATAATATTTCACCAAAAATACCCCCAAATAAAACCCTAGGTATGAAATATAACTTATTTACACTATATAAATTTATGAAAGAGGGATGAAACCCTATGGAGAAGGAAAGAATTGAAGGGAGAAACATTTACCCAAAATAATCTTGAAGAAAACGACCCAAAATCCACCAGAATATGAATTTTAAAACAGATAAAAATTTATGTGTGTTTCTAAAAAGGACGATAATGTCATGTAGGAACTGGAATGGGGGAAAAAGAGTAAAAATAGAAGGAGTTATGAAAGGATAAATTTACCTCTTCAAATCTGGGGAATTTTTAAAATCCAGATAAGTTTTCCCCAATTCCATGATTCTATTGTGCTCCAAATTGGGGACGTAGAGATTGGAAACATGCCTTGGGTCAGTGGTCTCGGGTGGGAGTTGGAACTAAAGAAAAGACTTATACATATAATGAGTTATTGAAGAATTAAAAATTATTTTTAATGCAGGTAATGGGCTTTCAGACAGGCCCAATCCTTTAAATAAAAACTAAAATCCACCATGATTATAGATTTATAAATGGTCCAAATTAATTTTTTGGTTCTCATAGGTCAAGGGATGACCAGTAAGAATTGGAATGGACAAAATATTTTGAAAAATTAAGGAGTTATAAATGAATAAAAATTTATTTTTAAATATAGAATTAAGCTCACGATTTGACCTGATTCATGAAAACTCACACATTCCTCCATAAAAGTTTGGGAAACCCCCAAAATAAAGAATGAACGGAAATTAAATGAAATTTAACTTTATTATAAGTCATTTATGTGAAAATAAGAATCTATATATCAAATTTATTCAAAAATTTCAAATTAACTATACTTATTCAAAAAAAATTATATGCAATATATATAAGTCTATTGTATCACATTCTTCATCTTCCCTGAATAGATTGATATTATGAATTAATAAGTTTATTTCTCTATTCTTAATGAAATTAAATTAATTTTAAAACATATAGATTAGTCTATCATTTCTTCCTTGATATAAATGCATTTACAGATCATGAATGTTGGTCTCTCACTTCTTCCTTAGTACAAATGTATTTCAATAACATTTATGGTGGTCTTTCTCATTCTAATGAATCTCTACTTTGACTCATTTAACCTCTTTTTATTCCTGTATTTAAATATGAAAATTTCATGAAATGTGGAAACATAGTTTATAGGGATTTCTTAACTTTTTAATTTCTTTATTTCTCAATCCATAAAATGTTTTCTTTCAATTATCAATATTTTATCTTTATCACTTAATTAAAATTAGGATTAACTAGAAAATTTTTCTATTCAATTATCAATCTTTCTTATCTATCCCTTCCTCTAAATATTTCTTGAAACATAGCTTAATAATTATGATATTTATTTAATGAATAGAAACAAAAAATTGAAAGAATTAAAACTTATAACTCAGTTGTAGGATTATTTTGTGCTATTTTTATCCTTAGGTTCTTATAGACTTAATCTTCCACAACAAATAAGATTTTGGTGTTATTATTATAGAGAATAAAAACAACATTTTCATTTTGGATAATAGAATATTAGGCTATAACATATCTTCTAAAATTCATAAAATATTTCCTAATGGTGTAACTCAACTTATGATCTCCATCTACCACATTGTGAAGACTCAATACGTAATACTTTGGTACTTTTGAAGTTACTAATAGATCATTAAATCACTTTGAGAGGGGGTGAATTAGTAAATACCCTATTAATGAATTGTATAATATTTTTATTATCCCATCATGATATTATAACCTATATTTTTTTAGATGTATGGATCTATATATGAACTCCCATCACTCACCACCACATACAAATAAGTAAATAAACAAGATGAAGTGGAACAAAATATTTTTATATGGTTCCAATCCAATGTGGGAATCTATTACTTATTGTGTTTTGGTCACATTTTGAGATATTTGTTATTACTAATGTATAAAATATATTGTATTTTTTTTTAGAAAATATCATCCTTGAATCAATATCTAAAGTGATTTATTTTTCTCTATAAGAAAACTTAGGGTAGGTTTGGAATCTATATCCCTTAGAAATTATAATATCTCAATAGAAGGCTATTGGTATATATTATACTTGATCCCTCAAGTCTTCTATAGTTCTCCTTCTAATCTTATGTGAAAACTATTTCCAGTGTTATCTTGAATGTCTTTGAATCACATTATAAGATATTCCTCCTTGATATATAGTCCCTGAAAGCTAGAATATAATCAGGAACACTGCATTGATGTAAGCCTTCTTCTAAATATTTCAAAATTATGAACATATCAATGGGAGCATGCAAGAACATTTTTTCTTCTACTTTATTAATAGTAAGACATCAGATGGCCAGCGTCAAGTTCTTCTTTCCTTGATAGAGATGATGAACAACAATATTTGATTCTCATCAGTCTCTCATAATTTATCTCTCTTTGATACTGTGATATTAAATAGTATAATATATTATTAACTATACTCTCAATTATTTATTCTTCAACCTCATTTTATTTTTTCTCGTTTTTTCAATGATTAATAGGAATACCTTTTCCATACTTGAATATAGAAAATCTTCCTAGAATTATGTTAGTGTGATATTCTCTGTAATATTATCTCTTAAATTGTTCTTTTTTAATTCTTCAACATAATCATGTGGTATTACACCCCGTGATATCATTCCACTCAGCTAGTATTCCAAACATCCACATCTTATTTCTTTTACTTGGTTGAAAAAATTATGGATAAATACTCTATCTTTGATCACCATTAATAATTTTTAAATCTTCACTTTTGATAATCCTAGAATAATCAAGTAATATAGTTAATCACTTCTCAATTAATTCCCCACTAATCTTGGATTGAATCATGAATTAATAATTGAATAGTGATATTTAATATTTGAATTCTAGCATAACATCATCTGATTAATCCATCTTTAAAATAATTAATTTTAGAAATTTCACAACTTTCAGAAAATAAAAAAATCGTATGTATTGTTCTAGAAAACCATATGTATTCCTTGATTAGACCCTTATAAATTATATTGAAACTCAAAAAATTTCCAAATTCTATCTTAGTGACTCTTACATATCAAATATTTGACTATTATGTATTTATTTTTTACAATCTTTGACCATTACACATTGGTCACATTACATTTAAATAACATAGGGAGATCTGTTACTTTTATAATTTTATATGTTCTTCACAATAAATACATTGACATATCACAATGGGGCACAAAATTTTTATAAATATCTAGTCTTCATGATCTAATATAAGTTTATGCATTGTGACACTTTACCTTTTATATCATTGTTTGATTCTTCTCTTTTTTTACATTTTTGAGTCTACATGTTCTAGATGACCTTTATATATCTTGAGTAAGCTCATAGTTATGTTTACATATAGAGAAAACTCATAAAGTGACTTTTTATATCATATGGGGTTCTAATAAATCTCTAAATTCTAGTATGGAAGTTATGTACTACCCTTGCATATTGGACATAAATTCATTGTTACCCATTTTTATTTCCTATATTGGCCTTTAATATTTAAATCCTTTAAAAAATTTCAAATCCAATCTAAAAACTCAAAAACTTATTCAAAATATATTAGAATCACTTCAGGTATTCTTTGGATTTCTCCAATCACTCCAATTCACCTAAAAACAACATAACTGGATTTAGAAATTAAAATAATTTTCCAAAATCATTTCATATTCATTTTCAAACCCTCACATCATATGATTATACAACTTGGATATTTTTATATTGCTTCACTGCCTCAATTGTGTTAACTCGAATTCAACATTATCCAATCATTATTGAAGTTATATTCTTCATTTATTATAATAATCCTAAATAATAATAATAAATAAATGGATTCATAATATTTTATCCAACCTCTACGCCTTTTAAATTATATTTTCTCAAGATTTTCAATATCTATCATCTCAAACTTATAAGACACATGTTCTAGATAGTTCTTTCAACTTTATTGGAACTTATCTTTTATTATCATTAATATTAGTTATATAATCATTAGATGTATTGGTTGATTTAACAACACCATGAAATATCTCCACTAAAATTACTTTTCCAACATTGGAATGGATATACTTTAATACACCCAATGGAACATATACCTTGTACATTTGATATATAGAAACCTCAAGTTGTATCTTACACTTTACAACTCATCATTCATTGGGGTCTTCCTACCTCACCCAAACAAATTGAAATTCATTTTATTCATGTACACTAAATATAATCATCATAATCCATTGGGATCTTTAACTTTGAAACACAACATAATATCAATCTTTTTTAACTTTTTCTCAACTTCATATTACAATTATTCTTATAAAATTATTTGTTATTCATTATTCTACTTTCACTTTTTTACATATAGACTTCAATATCCCCCTCCTCGATTATTTTTATTTCTTCTTCCAAATACTTATTATACCATATTATATTACTTATTTTTCCAAAATCACCTTCTATAATGTGATACTTTAGGAGAATCCTCAATATTTGTTTCTTTTTCATCCCAGAACACCTTCAAAAAGAAGAATCTTTCTACTTCATATATTATACTAATTCATTTAATAAATTTTATATAAACTTAAGGATTCTTAAATTTATTTTCACATAATACCAATTTAATATTTTTTTATTAAAGAAAATTATAGTTTATTCCAATATAATCATTTTTTCATTTGTGGAATTCACTATGTATTCTCAATATTCCATCTTCTGGATAAACATATATCTAAATCCATGGAAATTATATCAAAACAAATATCATTACTTAATATCAACATTCTCCCCAATGTTAATTTCAATGAAATTAATTTTAGAACCTCCAAATTATTCTCCCTTTCAACTTCATCATATATTATTTTGAAACCGGACATTTTTTATTTCATAAACTCCTCGATACTAACTTAACATTCAATTTCATTCTATAATTAATATTCTGATACTACTAATTTGATATATTTATATCATTATTATTTATTACTATTCTAAAAATATTATTTTTGAATTACTTCTAGGTGATATTCCTTATATAGTGGGTTGTTGTAACAAATACCGTAATTTATTTTCAACCTTATGAATTCAACTCATTAAACATATTCATCTTATAATTGACATTATCATATTTTTCCATTTATTATACACAAGTATGGATTATCAAAAAAAATTCTATCAATTTTTTTCTTCATCAGCTACATCCATCTCCTAATCTTCTCAAACTCAACAAGAACATGTAAATGATATTGCTTTAATCATCCAAGAATAACTTTTCATTAATTTACTATATTCTCAACATCATAATCATTTCATTTTAAACTCATTCCTAAAATCTATATATTCAAATATAATTTTAATCAACACCATATTTAATCTCCCCAACTCCATTAGTTCACCATTATTCCTCAAATTCAAATAGTTTCCTACTTCCAAAAAAATCAAGATGGATCTTCCATAGGGAATTTTTTACCTCATACTCAATTCCTTAAACACAATCCAACTGTAGTTCCAATTTCAATATAATCCAAGAATAATACCATAAAAAATTAGTTTTTATTCTTGATAATGAAAATGATGGACCTATTTATTCATTAGGTTCTTTAAAATTGCCTAAAAGATATTAAAAACCCTAGTTATTGAAAAAAAATACAATCCTCATCACAATAATTTGGGCTCTTCTAAGTTGATGTGTTAATGTCATCTGCTATAGGAAAGTGGTCATCCATGTATATATATATAAAAAATACATGTGTGGGTCTCCCTATGAGCCTAATGAAATAATGTATGGTTGGTTCCCATTTTTTTGATGCTGAATAGGTAGTCAAGGTGAAACTCACATCTTGATATGCCCTATATAAGGAAGTATGTATAATCGCTATATTAAAATTCCTTAACTATTAGTCTAGGTAAAACATCCATCCAAGTGATAAAAACTACATATTCATTTACTAACCTACCGACTTAATAGTTTATAAATAATCTAAATAAGAAAATATCACATGGTCATTATATCAATATATTCACATGATAATATATACAACACTAGATATTATTTTTTTCATGATTTAAAATAGTGAAACATGTAAATAGGTTATGTTAATGAACTACTCATAACAGAATCTACAATATTAAAAAAATAGTCATACGAACATCAGATCACACATTACCTAACTTATTAAATAATTACTACTTTATGAAATTTTAATATCAATTCATAGAAAGCATAATAAATACATAAAACACAATTCAATACATTGTAATGATTATCTAAAAAAGGTTCAAGGTAACTTATAGGCAGTAAATATCCTATATTGGTGGTAACCAAGTGGATAATTAAGTATGTAATTTTTTATGACCAACCCATTTTCATTATAGTATAAACCAAGCATAAATGGTGTCCAAGATCCTAGTTTTAGACACCCAAATTGAAATGTATGAGTTTTTAGTCTAATATGTATTCCACATTAATAAATCATTTGAGGAAATAATTTTTATGGGATGGGAAATTTTCATTCAAATAATTATAGGAAAAGTTTTGAGATGATAATTATATTTTAAAAAACATCATTTTAGAGCATAAAAATGGCGAATAATCATGTGAAGAGAACAACACATTCACTTCCTCCAATTTTTCAAATAATTTGAACATTGGGTGGTATTTAGTTCAAAATCCTCCCAATTTTAATGATGTTCTTCCCTAGACCATTAAAATAACTCTATAGCTTCTTAATTATTCCACAATAATGACTCCTCCTTTACTTGAGTCAAGGGATTTTCTCCTCACCCTCATACCCAGCTGGAAAGGTTCTATCAGTGGATTATCACCCTCAGCGAAGACCTAGACTATTCCATTAATTTTACATATTTCAGTTATGACTAAGGGACCATAGGTAGTTGATGACAACCCAACCATATCCATATCGAGGGATGAGTTATATTTCATCATGGATTATCATTTATGGAAACTGGTAGATAAATTTAGGTGTAATTTGTTAATAATTGGAATCATATTTTAATGAAGGATTTAGTATGACTAAAAGGATAATCTATGTCAAAGGGATTACCTAGATGTATAGTGTAACGATGATGAAATTTTCTAGTGGTTGTAGCATGATAAAAAGTTAATATCTATCGATGGTGTGTAGTGGGAAGTCATATGAATTTGTTCAAAATAAGTTATTAATTGTATTCTTATGATTTAGTTCAAAGGGGTTGGGTAAAATTTTCATTATTTACTGAATGTTTTTGGTCATAACTGATGTTTCTAAAGGCGATCAATAGTCACCGTTGTTCAATGGTGGGATGTCCATAATTATTATATATAGGTGAAAATAGATGATTTTATATGACCCACTATATAGTTAGGGTGTGATCACCTATACACATGTATAATAATTTGGATAGAAAAGTATAATAATATTGGTTGTGTCTACTAATTTTTTTGTAATTCATTGTAACTTAAAATTATAATCTTAAGGGAATTAGTATTTCTTCTATGGATGTAGGACTTGCATCCAACCCATGTAAAAACAAATTGTTCATATTTCCTTAATTTATTTAATTTATAAATTTTTTAATGTTTGTGAGGTTGTCTAAGAGTGTGTGTGATGAGTTCAACTTGCTGTGGTGAGTATAATGTGAAGAACTTCCTATATTCTAGTACATCAATATCAAGGGAGTATTTACTAGTTGTTAGAGATTATCATAACATTTACCACTATTATTCGATGTTCTAGTGGTATAATTTTTTTATATCAATGGTGTTGGATTCCCAACAAGTGGTATTAGTGCTTCTAGTTTAAGACATGGCAACACACACTTGGCATCGAACCAAGTAACAATATCTTGACTTTATATTATTTTGATTAAGTCCAAGTATACTATTATTATAAGGTATGAAATTTAAATATGGTAAGGCCTAGATATAATATTTTTATGGAATTTAGTTCAGTTTCAAGAGAATAAGGATATAGGACTATCTCATTCATAAGGATTTGGATGTACCATTGGTTAGGGTTAGTTCAGAGAATATGTAAAATGTGGAGTGGGAATGGCTGGACCGTAAACCACATGGGTTATTAAATATTTAATTGGCTCAAAATATAGTCTTTAATATATATAAATTTAAGACCATGGTGGACTTGATGAAGTCCTTATAAAACAGGTATGACAAGTCATCAACACTTAACAAAGTGTTTATGATTTGGAGGTTATTCAACATGAAGATATCAAAATGTATACCTATAGTAGATCATGCGAATGAAATTATAATGATTCAAGGTCAGCTAAAATAAGTGAAAGTAACATTTTTAGATTATTTATGGGATCTTTTACTATTATCATTAGTGTGGTGGTTGTGGTATGTGATGGTAGAAGATGTTAGAAAATATTTTGATAAAATTAATAGAGTGTTTACAGATGTCCGGAATCTAATCCATAATTATGATCTTGGATTGATGTAAGTCCAATAACCTTTAGAAAATGTGTTTAATATATATGGGATATTATCTTCATCTTATAAATATATAAGTCGAAGAAAACTAGAATATAATATGGAAGTAATGATTCAAGGAAATCTAGATGGCCTTGGCCCTATATATTGATATTTTTGGAAGAAATATAATATCAGCAAAGACTATAAGAGTTGTAGTAAATCTTATTTAAGTAAATATTAAAAAAATTAAAATTATTTAAATTCAAATGAGAGAAGTAGTATATTGTTACTGAATATCAACATACCAGTTGAATTATGGGTGATTAACTCAAGAGAATCATTTCACTGAATGACAAAGAAAGGGTTCATGTCAATTATGAATTCAATTTATTTGGAAAATATGTATTTGGTTAATGATTAGTTTATATATATTATTAGGAAAGTCTAACTTAACATTCAGATATCCAACTATAGATTCTTGATGTTGAAAGAAGTGAGAAAAATCAAATGGATTATGAATAAACTAATTTATTAAGGAAAATATTGATAAGGTAGGTTTCAATACAACCTTTGTTAATAGATCATGAAAGACTACATAAGGATCCATGGTAGTGAAAAAATAGTAAATGGTGGAACCCAATGTCTCACATAAATATCACATAGAGAAACAGATATTAGAGTGACATATTTAAAAATTATAGAGTTGTGGAATAATAAACACAATCATCTTAGTGACAATAAAATAAAGTTTCTATGGACAAAAGTAATTTTTAATCTTGAACACACTGAGTATAAAATTAGTGAGTCTTGTGTTCATGGAATATTGAAGAAGGTATCATTCAACTCGAATAGTAGGAAGCCTGGATCTTGGAAACTATATATGGTTCTCATTAATGTTTAGAGACCATACCCATTACAATATTATGACACCTCGAGGGGTCACTATCTTGGTGGTTTTTTTGTGGTAAATTTTCCATTGGGTTTCGAGTGTTTAGGTTTAAAATTTTGACTTTTCAGGCTTATCTAGGGGTTTAAGATTAAGGACCATAGTCAGAAATCATGTAGTAGAAACCTTATTCCCTTCAAATTAACTCAATGGGGATCAGATGGTCTACACATGGTAAAGGATACCGTATAAGGAAGTTTTTCAAGACATGAAGATCTTGAGGCAGTGTCAGAAACATGGCCTGCACATGGCTTGGAAACCTCTACATGACAACCGTTCAACAAACCCAGTTTGGTATATTTTGGTCTTATACTCTTATTTTTAATTGGTATCTTCCACCCCAAGATACCCAATTCTAACTAGAAAATTAAAATTCCTCACACAGGGTTTTATCCATCTCCCAAGATCCTATATGGTGGTTTCATTGTAATTCCTATTTTATTTTTCACCTGGTTCAAGTGGTATGATCACCTCCCTTCTCTTTCTCTTGGATTTTCTTGATTTTTTCCAACTCCTCTAAACTTAATATCCATGTTTAGATGATTTATTGTCTATTGTTAGTTCCAATTGGGTATTTAGGTTTAAAATGGTTGTGATCCATAGAAGGGGTTCCTTTTTGGTTGATTTCATTGAAGGACAAAATTGTCGAGAAAGTATTGTTTTCAACAATATTCTGTCTTTTTATGATGACTTTGATGTTCAAAAATACCCTTATTTGTTATTCTAATGATTTTACTTTGAGTATATTTCAGGAATTAAATATTATTCATTTATCTATTTTGAAATAATATTTAAGAATTTTAATCCACGTGGAATATTTGAAAACGTGTTTGGATATCACTTTTACGTGTTCTGGAAACACTGTTCATAATCAACATATTCCAGAATCACTTCAACATGTTCTGGAAACACTGTTCATACCCTATGTTGAGGAGCGTAGTGTAAGGATAAGAATTGTCCCTTACATTATCAATATAGTATGGTTAAGCAACTATACATTATCAGAAAAGTATGGAAGAAGAACCCTATGTTTGGAAGGAACCTTACATTTGGAATATCAAAAAATCATGGAAGAAAAGCCCTATGTAAGTATGGAAATTCATGTTTGTTTCTCAAAAGTATGGTTCATCAAACTTACTTTTGTAAACAACCTTATATTGGATCATTTACCTTTCATTTAGAAGATGAAAAAAGTATGGATTATATACTGTACGTTTGAAAGTTGAAGAGAAAAATATTTGAGATCAACCTTACATTGTGAACCTTACGTTCAAGGAATGTATGCTATGAAGTTCAACCCTACATTTGACATCAAAGATTAAAATTATGAATTTATTAAAGCAACGGTCTTTATGCAAATTATCATGCTAATTTCAAGACAGATTGAAAGCCCAAATCTAAAGCGCATCTTTGAATGATTCAAAGATGTTTTTTTATGATTCAAAATATCGATTTAAGTAGATATTTTCATGGTAAGTTTTAAGGTGAGTTATGAATACTTCATTATTCAAGTATTTGAATATCGTGATTCTAAAGGTGGCTTTTGTGGATCTGAATTTAAAAGGAGAATGAACTTCTTTATTCTACATATACCTGTATTATTTTGTATTACATATATATAGACGTATCTTCGAAAAGGAGAAAAATATATATCGAGATCTTGAGTTTTTCTTTACTACAATTTACAGAGACAATCGATACATACAGATCTTCTGTTACGAAGAGAGACAAAGCTCTGTTTTCTGAAGAAGAAGAAACATGATTGAAGATTCACCGATTTTACATCAAATATATATTGTGAATCGACTATTATTAAAGTTGTGAATTATATTTCAAGATTTACTGCAACCAGATTGACTCAAAACTCTTTTACCTGGAGATCATTATTTCTGAAGATGATGATCCATCGACTATCAATTTCATGTTGTTGAAATTGTGAAGAACAAGTAGAAAGTATTTCAAAGAACAAATAATCTATTATATTGAGTAATTGGCTTCTCATACTAAGCTATGTGTTCGATTCAGTGTATGAACTAGAAGGATCTGTTTTTCTATAAAGTATTGAAGGTGTCAACTGCCAGCACTCAGTTGTGGAACGGTCTGTTGATAAGAGGACAAGATAGTGAAAATCACCAAGCTCATGGAGTACAGTGTTAGTGGAGTGGACTTGGGGCCTTCTATTCCTCGAACCACTATACTTCGTGCATCCTTTGCTATTTATTTTTTGTTGCTTAATCATTATGATAACGTTAAAATGACATATTACGATCTTGTGAAGAGATTTTAATACACACAATTCACCCCCCCCCCCCCCTCTTGTATATATTTGGTATAACCCAATCCAACAATTTGGTATCAGAGGTGGTTCTTTTTATAAAAGCTATAACAAGATGAAAGTTTATGGATTATACAAATCACAATGGCTAATACACGAGAGGGTATTTCAATGGTTCGATCTCCCTACTTCAATTGTAAAAATTATGGATGTTTGAAATCAAGGATGATCATTTATTTAAAGAACCTTGGATACAAAGCCTACTCAAAAATTTTAACTCCCTGTGTGATTCCAGAGAAACCTAAAACATGGAGTGCTGATACAAAAGAAGAGTATAACATAAAATCAAAATCTATGAATGAAAACATCTATGGTCTAGGACTAGATGAATTAAACAGAGTATCTCAGTGCCCGATAGCTTATGAAATGTAGAAGACGATTACAATTGCTTATGAATGAACAAACAATGTCAGACAAATGAGGTATGCCACTTCTAAATTAAAATTCTACACATTCATAATGTTTGAAGGTGAATGCATCCCATATATTAATGAAAGGATTATAGAAATTGTTAATAACATCACTACCTTGGTAGATCCTATCAAACAAGCAGACTAGGCCCTGAAATTTCTAAGTTTACTACCGCCAAGATGGAATGGAATTTGGGCTTCCATTAGGAAATCATCACCAGTCAAAAATCTTAAAATGAGAGAGTTAATTGGAACTCTTATGTTGTATGAAGATGATATGGAAGATGAAGAAAATGATCATAAATTATTGATCAAGATAGAAAATACTACCTTGAAAGTAACATCGCAAAGGAAGAATAGAAAAATGAATAATGAAATCAAAGTGAAATAAAAAAATTCTAATTCATCAAATTCAGATGTGGAACTGGATCAACTATCTAGAAAGTTCAGTAAATTCTACAAAAAGAAGAAAGGATTTAGAAAATCCCTAAAAAAGGATGAAAAAGAACCAAAGGAAGTCAGATGATATTAATACAAAAAGATGGATCACGTCAGACCTAATTGTCCTCAATTAAAGGAGGATAAGAAAAAGAAATACTTCAAGATAAATGACTATGAGAAGAAAGAAAAGAAGGAAATGAAATTTGTATGGAGTGTTTCTGAATACTCTAGTAGCTCATTCAATTCTTACTCGAAAAAATAAGAATCTAATCTGAAAGAAAAAAAGTGCTTTATGGCAGAAGATGATGAGGTAAAATCCTATTACTCATCTAATTCGGATTCAAGTTCTAGTTGTTCAAATAATAAACTCACAGCCTACTATAATATTCTAGAATATAAATATGATTCATTATTTAAGAAACATAAATCTCTGAAAAATATTCATACTACTATTTTAGGAGAAAGAGACACTCCACTAAAACAACATCAAGAGTTAATTGAAAAATATAACCCATCAAACACAAACTATACATATAATGAAACTAAAATAAAAACTCTTCCTATAGAAGTAAAAACATACAAAAGTGCAACTCTTATTTTTAAAAAAGAGAAAACACACTAAATAAAATACTTGGAAAGAATGTGATTAAAAATAAAGGTATGGAATAGGTAGTAAAGGTGAAAAACCGAAACTATATAAAAATTAATTTGTTCCTAGAACTAGAAAAGTAATCTATAATTATTGTGGAACAAGAGGACACATATCTTAAAATTTTTATTTAAGGAATCCGCAAATAAGTGGGATTAAGAAATCCTTTGTTGTAAGAAGTTTATATGGTTCTGTTGATTATATAAAAACAAAGCAAGTATTTATTCTTAGATCTCTGCTAGCTAACACCACTGGACCCAACAGAATAAGGGTACCAAAACAAATCCTTGTTTAAATACCATTGCATGAAGCAGGTCACAAAAGCCAAACTGAAATATGGTATATGGACAATGGCTGCTCTATCCATATGAGTGGAAACTCATCAAATTTCAGAACTCTAACTCAAAATGATGGTGGTCTAGTCACATTTCGTGGCAATTCCAAAGGTATGATTATTGGGATTGGAACAGTGGTAGATCCAGAAGAAGTCTCAATCAATAAAGTACTTTATGTACAAGAATTGAAAGACAACAAGATAAGTATCTCTCAACTATGTGATGATGGTTATTTTTTTCATTTTTCTAATAATTGTTGTTCTATTTTTAAAGATTAATTGCTTAAATTTAGAGCACCCAAAACTGATAATGTTTGCACCCTGGACTTAAATTCGTTGTGTAAATAGATATTAAAATGCTCAATTTCTAAGATAAATTAATCTTAGATCTAGAATCGAAGACTTGGAAATTGAAATAAATATTCTTTACAAAAGTTATCTAAGAAAAAATTAGTTTCTGATTTTCCTAGTCTGAAATTTGAATGTGATAGATTTTGTGATGCATTTAAACTTAGCAAGTAGCAAAAATCATCCTTCAAAATTGTTAACAAAATTATGGCATCCAAACCTCTAGAACTTATCCATATGGATCAATTTGGACATTTAAGGGTAACAAGTTTGGCTGGTAAATTATATGTGTATGTTTTAGTTTATGACTATTCTAGATTTACATGGATTTATGTTCTAAAATATAAAAATTAAGCTTTTACTATATTTGAAAGTTTTTGCAAAGCTGTTCAAAATGAAAATAATTCTAAAATAATTTCATTAAGAAGTGATCATGGTTGAGAATTTGAGAATATGGAATTTAATTCCTTTTAATCAAATATGGCTATTAAACACACCTTCTCTACACCAATAACACCTCAACAAAATGGAATTTTTGAAAGAATAAATATGACTATTTATGAAATGGATAGTACTATGCTAAATGAATATAGCCTTCCTACCTATTTATGGGTAGAATCTATAAGCACGGACTATTATATAATTAAGAGAGTTTTAATAAGACCTTTTTTAAAAAATACACTCTATGAACTCTGGAATAATAGAAAACCTAAAGTAAATTACTTTAAATTTTTTTATGCAAGTTTTACACCATAAACACCAAGTAAAATCTTGGTAACTTTGATCCAAAATCTGTTGAAGGCATTTTCTTAGGATATTCTGCTACTTCCAAAGATTATAGAGTTTTTAATAAAAATCGAGGATTATTGAAGAATTAGTTCATGTAAAATTTGATGAATCTGATCCCTTTGAGAAAAGGAAAGACCAAATTGATGGATCTAACTCAAATGATAACATGAGACTTGAGAAATTAAAAGATGATTTTGAAAAAGATTTAAATGAAACTTAGTCCAGTTCAGAAGAGCATGACATTGAAGAACCTAACACTGTACTACCTAGACAATCTAAAACCCTAAAGAATCACCCTTTAGAAACTATTTTATGAGACCTATACACTGGAACAAAAACTAGAATAAATGTATGAAATCTTGTTGAATTCTCTGCCTTCCTATTCCAATTAAAACCTAAGACATTAGAATAATACGTAGTTGATCAAAGTTGGATTACAGCAATGTAATAACAACTAAACCAATTCAAGAAAAATGATATTTGTAATTTAGTCAAAAGACATTAGAACTATCCAGTTATAAGAACCCAATGGGTCTTTAGAAATAAATTTTTTTTATCAAGGAATAATAACTAGAAATAAAGCAAGACTTGAAGCTAAAGTTTATAATCATGAAAAAGGTATAGATTATGATGAGACATTTGAAACTGTATCTATATTAGAAGCCATTAGGATCCTTTTAGCCTATGCATCTCATATGAACTTTAAATTATTTCAGATGGATGTTAAGTATCTATTTAATTGTTTACTTATTGGAGTAGTTTTATGTTGAGAAACCTCCTGGTTTTGAAAATTCACAAAACCAGATTCTATTTATTAACATATTAAATATCTTTATGGCCTTAAACAAGCACCTAGAGCTTGGTATGAAAGATTAAGTTCTTTTCTTTTAAAAAAAATATTTTAATATTGGGATGGCATATCCAACTTTGTTTAAGAAAACTATCAACTCTAATATTTTATTGGTGCAAATTTATGTTGATGATGTAATTTTTGGTTTAATAAAAAAAGAGATTGGTCATGAGTTTTCAAATTTAATGCAAAAAGAATTTTAAATGAGTATGATGGGATAATTAAATTTCTTTTTAGGACTTCAAATTTATCAAAATTATTTCTGAAATGTTTTAAATAAAAGAAAACAAATTACTGATTTACTAAATAATTTTGTACATGAAAATAGAAAGACATATCCAACACATATGTGTGCTAATATAAAAATTTATTTGGATGAAACTAGAAATTCAGTTGACAACAATTTATATAGAGGAATGATTAGTAGTTGATTATATCTTACTGCTAGCAGGCCAGATATAATTTACTAAGTATGTATTTGTGCTAGATTTCAATCGGATCCAAAAGAATCTCACTAAAGTGATGTCAAAAGAATCTTTAGATATTTAAAAGGAACTGTTTTCCACTCTCTTCTCTATCAAAAAAATTATGATTTTAATTTAATTTAATATTCAGATGCAGACTTTGGATGTTGTAGATTAGATTGAAAAAGAACTTTAGGGACTTGTCGCTTTTTAGGAAAATCCTTAGTTTCATGGTCTAGTAAGAAACAATACCCAGTTTCCAGTCAACAACCAAAGTAGAATATGTATCTGTTGGCAGTTTTTGTGCACATGTTTTGTGGATACTCTTATGGATTTTGGACTAAATTTTAATAATACACTTATTTTATGTGATAATAATAGTGCTATAAATATTTCAAAAACCCTATTAATCATTCTAGAACTAAGCATATTGATATCACACATCACTTTATAAGAGATCATGTTCTTAAAAAGGATATATTCTTAGAATTTGTAAGTAATGAAATTCAATTATCTGATATTTTTACAAAACCACTTCCCACTGCATGGTTTGATTTTATTAAGGGGGAGATAGGTTTTTTTATTTTTAAATGATTTTTCTTTATTTTAAATTATTTATTTTAATTATTATTTTATCTTTTTTTAATTGTATTTATTAACTTAAAAATCTCATCAGTTCTGTTTTAAACTATTTCCGTGAAAGTTTTTACTTTTAAAATAATGTAATAATTACTTTGTGCATAATGAAATGGAAATAAAGGATATCAGAAACCATTTCCTATTCAAAAACCATTCATTTTCTCAAAACCCTTCGAAACCCTGAGAACATCTACCACTCTTATCTACCTGCACATGAACCTTTGAAACCCTAGATTTTCAAACATTTAGAAATTTGTTAAAGAAATAGCCAAAACCAAAAGGATTGATGAGCCAGAAACAAGAAATGCCAAGTGGCAATGCTTGGTAGGACGAAAGATTTTGTAAGGAAAAGTGATCGATAAGGAAAAGTGATCGATCTGGAATGGTTATACTAGACAGATCTGATGTTGAGGCAAGCCCTCACATTTTAGAAACTCGAGAAAACCTTCAGTGGGGACTATAAGGAATTTTTATATGAGGTATAACTTTATCACTATTCATTTTATTCTGGGAGAAGATGAAGATTCAATATTAGCTACGATTAAGGATATCGATTTTTCGATTTCTTCTGTAGAGATAGCCAAAATTATTCACTGCCCTCATGAGGGAGTTTTACATTATGATTTAAAAAATATTAGTGATAATGTCCATAAGTATGAGGACATTATGACTTTTCTGTTTGGCTCTACAAATATAAGGAAGATGTTAGTGAAAGATCTAGAGCCTGACCAGAAGATTTTAGTTAAATTTGTGCAAACAGTTATTACACCAAGAATTCTAGAGATGGAGAAAATATTTTACCCAGATATGTACATAATGTTTCTATTTATGAGTGATATAAAGTTGAATTTTCCAAGATTTATGGCCAGATATCTCAACTACTGATGCCAACCAGAAGTGAGGATGAACTTATATCCCTTTTGAAGGTTCATTTCAAAGATATTATTTAAGATAGATATGATAAGGTTGATGGATGCCCGAGTGAAATGTCACCACAACAACATTTTCAATGTTGGTACACTGAGGAAGATTGGTTTATTTTGGATCATAATAAAAGGAAAACTCATGCTAGTTGGAGCAAAAGAAGAACAAGAGAGTGCTCAGGATCTACCTAAAAAATCAAAGGGAGGAGTATCTGATTCTAGAACTAGTGGAGTATCAAGGTGGATATGGTTTGAGGCAATTGATACACCTACTAATGAGTAAAGTCAAAAAGTACTTCAAAGGATAAGTCAAAGAGTAGCTCAAGCAGATAAGGAATACATTCAAGTAAGTGTTGGAACAACTGAACCTCTTCTAAGCTACAAATTTATTAGAGAATCAACAGTATAGGGAATTGCACAACCAACAGTGTAACAACCTGAGATTTTATAAGATACATTATTTTTAATTTCATTCAAATCTTCTGTTGTACGGTACACCAAGATTATCTTGTGCAACACGCAACACCGTATTAGCTTTCAGTATACGCAACACTATTCTTGGCTCGTGCTACACACAATTTCAAGTTCATTTGATAGAAGTTATTCTACGCAACATTGAGTGTATATATATATATTCAATGTATAAATAAAATATGGTTGGATTCTTTTATACGCAACACCAATGGAGTCTTTCACTACACGCAATCCTAACTTGGCTTGCAATACACGCAATCGCGACCTTCTTCGATAGCGTGTGTTGTACGCAATATCGGGTTTCACTAAACAATGATATATGGTTATAATATAATTTTTAACTATCTGTTATGTATAGTATTAACTAAATTTTAAATTTTATAACATTATTATTCATCTTACATATTTTCTATAACATGGTATGAGAACAAAATAAATTTTTCGGGTAAAATAAGTATTTTTCAAAAAATGAAGTTTTGCCGCCTTTCGATGGCGCACCCACTTTAAATCATGTTTATAAGTTCAATTTAACAAAATAAAATTCTTATTTGGAATCAGGATATAAAAATTTACTTTGGATAAATTTTTCGTATTATTCTAATAACTTTCATATTTTAATAAATAGTAAAAACACGCTATATTTTAATTAAAAACAACTTTTTTCATCGTAATAATATATATGGTTAAATTATAATATTGAATGGTTTTAAAGTATAAATAGAATATAATTTTACCATTTAATATAATGTATGTCATTAGCATTGATTTTACATTGAATTCATAGGTTAAATCAATTCAATCTTTGGCAATGTTTTAACTTTTAAAACATGTTCGCTTAATAACGAGATTAATTTTAAATTAATTACTGCAACTTATGTGTTTTTAATTTTGAAAAATGGATTCCATATTTGGAATCAGTGGGTCCAAATTATGTTAATAGGTTACTTTTATTTTTTTTATATTATGAATATTAACTATAGTAATTTTTATTTACTGCGGTTAAAGGTAAATAGGGTAATTCAAGGTTAAAAGAATATTATAATAATTCAAAATTATATTGAAAGTTGTTATAACCTTATTGGATGAGTAGTGGCCGACCATGGGCATCCTTGGGCCGATTTTGGGACCCCAATGAGCCACTTGGTAGTGAAAATGACAATTTGGATTAATTAATTTAATGTAAAGACAAAATTGACTTTAACAAAAATCTTTTAGTAATTAATTTTTATAAGGGTTTATATAAGTTATATTTTCGACTATAAATATTAATTGGAAATATAAAACAATTCCATACATCATGGTATTTGTTCATAATTTTTAGACATCAAATGAATTAAATTATTTATGACACAATAATGATGTAGTGTTTACCTCATTAATAAATGATTTAAATAAATAAGATTATAATGATTAAAATATCATCCAAAACCTGTCAAATTCCAATTGGATGATTTTATTTCGAATATGAGTCATCTTATCTTCAACATTAATGTGTTTTGGACCTCTTGAAACCGAAGATAAGTTTATAATAGAATAAATTTTTCACACTTTCTTAAAAAGTCCCTCCACTCCCTTATAAAAGGATACCACTTCTATGCAATTCCTCACACCTCTAAAGCCTTTTGGTTCGTCCAAACTCTGCCCAACTAAGCTCCCTACATCCCTATACTCCCCCTTGAAGCCTTAAATTATGAATAAGACACTCCAAGAAGTCCTTTTGGTTCAAACCAAAGGAAGTTACCAAAATTAAAGGTAACAGTTTCTCTTAAGTTGTTTTCTTTTATTCTACTTCTCCAACCCCTAAACTATTTTTAATCCTTTATTTTGTAAAAAAACCAATATCCTAAATATACAAGGATGTTGTTATGATAAGGATTATAACTAAACTTATACACACCTCCATCTAATGGATGAATGACATAATGATTCTGTGATGGCAAACTAACGCCTCACGAAACGATGATTGTTTGATTTTCTCCTACCGCCTCTCATAGTGGCCATTATGATGGAACTATATTTATATATAATATATATTATGTTTATGATTTCCTTATTCTTATTTAATTCCCAATAATATCAATCCTTTATGGTTTCCATATTCAGTAAATATGATAATCTCATTTGAGGAAGTGCAGACTACCACCCCCTCAAAGTGATACGATTCGTTAATACCTTATGTGGGATTTATAAAGGATGTTGTTAATGATATTATATATTATATTATACTGGAATTATAATATACCTATGTATCATTATGTTTTAATTTCATTAAAATAAGAAATAGAAATGAAAGTAGCGTTCATGCGTACGTACGGCTTACAGTCTCCATGAACGGTGTGTTTCATTTCTTACCTCCATATGTTATGTACTATTATAAATGCTTGTATATGCTGGATATATAATGAATATATATGATATATAAATAATGATTTACATTTTGGAAGTATGTAAATCGTGGTATAAGTAATAATAACATCAAGAACAACGAGTCCAAACACGTACGATAAATAAGATGATTTTACCCAAAACGTTGCTTTAACATGGAATTTACAAAAGAACAGGTAATATAAAGTCATAAGTGAACAATATATGATATAATAACAATGAATATGATTCTGTAATAATTTAATGACATTATTTAAATCATTATACAGGAGGTTTGGATCCATACGAAGCATATCGGACCTAAGGTAAGGGATAATTTTGCAAATCTCATTTTTATCTGAGATTGCTTATTCGTAAGTATTTACTGGGGTTATTTATATCATCCATGTATATGTTTTATAAAAGTGGTTTCTTGTATTTTTAAAGTCCTTTTAACCCATTTTTGACTTTTACTACATGGTATTTAAGGAATATTTCTTTTGTTTACGTTCTGAGGTACTTTTTTGACTTTTCCGGAAAAAGTACGGGAAGAATGTTTTTTTAACTTATACGGCATGAAAGGATTTTTACAGTTTTATAAAGCATTATTTTCATGAATCTTCCTCCAAAATATTTCATGACTATTTTCAACAAAATCCTTTTCTTTTAAAATTGAATGGCATTTTGTGAAAAGAAAATGATTTTCCAGATGAAAGGATATTTTCCTCAAGAATTCATTTCAAGTGATTTATCAAAACCATTTTCCATCTAAGATGGAATTATTTAATATGTGTATGTTTCAAGTATAATGTATCTATGATTTATATGGTTTCACTTTTCTTATTATGAAATGATATCCATTTCTTTTATATGGATTATGTGATGATGGGATGATGTTTATGAAACCCATTTTATTCTTTGGGTTATGATGAATGATTTATGATTGTTTTGTGGCACACATAAGAATGATTTCATTATGAGATGGGTGGGACTTGTATCTCCCTAAAATGAATTGGATAAAGGTTTATATCTTATGAGATAGACATGGATGGAATGATAAGTTAATCTGGTTCAGCGTTACAGGACTAAAACGAGGAGTGAACTTGATTCAGAAAGGGACTTTGTCCACTAAGATGGTCCTAGAAGCAATGCCTTGGCTAATATGGAAATCATAATGTTTTTCGAAAATTACAAGTTTTATTCCCATTCTATTTTATCAGGATTAATGTTTCTTTATGATCTATTCCTTACATATTTCTATGTTTTATTTCATTCCTCGAGATCTTGATGTTTAAACATTGTGTTCATGTTTTTAAGTTCAAATGTATACGGTTTGTTTTATTTTATCTATTATTACCCTTACTAAGAATTTGGGCTCACCCTTTATATGTTTTATTTTCCCCAGGATATAAAGAAAGGTTTTAGGTAGGAAAAAATAAGGGGAAGATCTTTATGGGAGATGTTGAAGATATTTCACCACGATTAGAAGATTATGTTCCGAGTTTCTAAAGACACTAAACTATTACAGTCCTTTGGTGTCTATTTTTGTTATGTATTGAGTATTTCGCAAAAGTAATGTAATGTCCATGTATGTCAAGCTTTGGGTCTCTACAAGTAGTTTCTTAGATTGTGGTGAATCCTCAAGTAGAAAAAGAAATTTGGCACCCAACTATTGAAAAGCCTAGAGAAGTTTAAGTGGATAGATCTGAAAATGTATAGCCTACTAAAATTTTCCAAGAAACATTATCTCATGAGGAACCTATATTAGAGGAACCTATAATAGAGGAACCTGTCTTGGAGGAAATCAATGAACCCAATTCTTAGGATGAGCATGAACCTAACCTAGCCGAGAACCCTTTTGAAATTTATATTGAAATTAGTGGTAAATATTTTTCTATAGATGAGTCCGGAAAGGACTTGAAGGGAAAATCAGTAAAGAAGCCTGTACAAAGGAACTATGAAGAGAAGTTAGATGTTGAATCCCTACCTCTAACTCTGATAAATCAAGTTGAATCTCAGAATGAGAATCAAGTGCAGAGTGCCTCTGATTCTAATAATGATCATGAGGAGGAGATGATCTGAAAATTTAATAATTTTCAAGCTGAAAATGATTCTTTAAGAAGAGAATTAGAAAATGAGAAAATGAAATTTCAAAGACTGAAATCCAATTCTATTTCTAAGCAAGATGTTGAAAATTTTAAGAAGGAAATGTTGGATGAAGTTGCAAATATCAAATCTAAAATGGTGATGAATTCATATTTACTAGATTTTAAATCATTCAGGGAGAAAAAATTCACAGTTGTCAAAAATAGTGAAGACAGTACATCTGGTACTTCACCTGATCTAATCAAAAGATTTTAGGCCATTACAGCAGCTATGAGCAATATGACTGATAGATTGCAGGACCTTTAATGTAATAGTTCTCCTTTATTTGTGTTGTTAGAAAATCATAAGTTTCTTATTAACCATTTGACTTCAAATGAAACTGTAATTAGAGTTTTACTGAATAAATTCACTAATAAGTTAACTCTTTTTATAGAAAAGAAGAGAAGTTACATGAGTTTTTCAGAGTCTATTTGATTGAAGACATTCTTATGACTCATGAAGGAAGAGATATAATAGTCTAGTTATGTGATGGAATGATGAAGAGGTTGAGACTACAGATGTCAAAGCTCAAATAAATCATTAAGAGGCATTGAAAATCATTTTACAAACCTTTATAGCCCAACCTTGATTCTCATCGTCCTTACTATACGTGTAATTATAATTTCAATAACATATTTTTGAATCACATGTGTATGTGTCATTACTTTGTTTTACTGTACTATCTATGTTAGAATGCCAGTAATCTAGATTAAAACATTGACTATGATGAATCCTTCTCGCCAGTTTCCATGATTAAATCCATAAGAATCATACTTTCCATAGAATCTTACCATGACCATGATATTTGGAATAAGGATGTCAAAATAGCATTCCTTAATGGGAACCTTCAGAAAGATTTCTATATGACACAACCAGAAGGTTTTGTTACACCAGGTGAAGCCAAACAGGTTTGAAAGTTGCATAAATCCATTTATGGATTAAATCAAGCATCCATGTCATGGAACATTGGGTTTAATAAAGCCATAAAAGAATTTGGTTTCATTAAGAATGAATGTGAGCCATTTGTTTATAAGCAGTTTAATGGGAATGTGGTCATTATCCTAGTAGTATATGTTGAAGACATATTACTTATTAGAAACAATGTACCAGTATTACAGTAAGTTAAGGAATGGTTGAACAAGTTTTTCTCCATGAAGGACTTAGGTGAAGCGGCCTACATTCTAGGGATCAATATCATTCGTGATAGATCTAAGAGGCTTCTTGAACTGAGTCATGCTACATACATTAACTAGATACAAAAGATATTTTGTATAGAATAATCCTAGAGGGGATTGGTTACAATGTCACATGGCCTACATATTTCTAATAAAATGTGTCGTCAGACACAACATGAGAAAGATTGAATGAGTAAGATCCTATATGCTTCAGCTATAGGATCCATCATGTATATCATGTTATGAACCAGGATTTATGTTACCTATGCACTGAGTATGGTATGAGGATATCAAGCATATCTAGGAGAACAATATTGGACTACTGTTAAGATTAACCTTAAGTATCTGAGAATAACTAAGGATATGTTCCAAGTATATGGAGGAGATGAGGAGCTTGTCATCAGAGGGTATGATGATGCTAGTTTTTAGATAGATCAGAATGATCTAAAGTCACAATCTGGATATGTTTTATGTCTCAATGGAGGAGTTGTGAGATGGAAGATTTCAAAGAAACTAGTTGTTGCTGACTCTATAGTAGATTCTGAATATATAGCGGCTTCTGATGTAGCCAAGGAATTCATCCCGATTTGTAAATTTGTCCAGGAGCTTGATGTGGTGACCAGTATTAAATATCCTATCACATTATATTGTGATAATACTAAAGTGGTGTCTCTTCCAAAAGAACCAAGGTCGCATCAACAGAAAAAGTACATACTTTGGAAGTATCACATCTTGAGAGATTTCTATCAAAGGAGTGATGTTGTAGTGAGCAGAGTATCCACGAAAGAGAACATGGAAGACCCCATTACTAAAGGCCTATCTCAGTAGAAGCATGAATAACATGTGAGAGCTAGTGGGTTAAAGGTTGTTAGTAGTTTTCTCCAGTCCAAGTGGAAGTCTGTTGGAGTTGGTGTAATAAAACCAACTACTTTAAACATTATTCATTAATAAATACCTTATCACGTCTTGATTTTTCTTCTACGGGACAATGTATGTAATAATTCCCTAAAGATAGTTGTTACATTAAACGGTTATAGTGAATCCCTGCTATGATGAAAACCTGGAAGTTTCATAAAGTTGTTCTTGAATTTAAATTCTATGGCCTGATGATATTATTTGAGGGACACAAATAATACAGGCTATTAAGGGTGAGGAATCAAAAAACATTGTGGTACCTTCTCATGTTGTGCACCCTTAGTAATAACCAGGAGGATATTTTGAGAATGAGACCCGCTAGTAGGAAATCCACATTTCTTAGTGTCATTGGATGTTCCTATCTGTGGACGTGTGTATTGATCTTTAAACTTTAAGATCATTATTAATGGGTATTACAACTCAGACACTTAGATGTATTGAAGAAAACTATGAAAAAACATTGTTCACGGTGAGATAGGATATGTTTGGTGCGTCATGAGTAATACTTATTTAATAGATAATGTGAGAAAGGATTTGTACCTTATATTCCATAACGGAAGTAGATATTTTAGGCCTTTTGATTGAATTGATATAGCCTAAATAAATCCATGTCCATGGTGAGGAATGGGAAAGTTCAATTCTGGGAATTCAAAGAAAGAATAATCAAACACATGGGTTGATGACACCAACATGCAACCTTCTTGATTCGATATATCGAGACAATGATATTACATTACATGGTAAGTGTTCATAGGAGGTTACGCGTCATTGCGGCGTTAACTTCTTTCTCTCTAGGTTCCTTGGTGTGTTTCTAGATTCTAACCTTGGAGTTTTGGTAGGCTCCCCCTAATGCCACTGAGAAAGAGACTTAGAGGGTCACACATGAAGTGTTTCAAAGTATCTCATTTAAATATTAATTAAACACTTTGAATAAATATTAGTCCCGATTGTGGTTTAATAATTATTCGAGGATCCTGGTTGTATTTATTTCGACACTAGTTATTAGAGAGAATATATTGTAGGAAAAATAATATATTTATTTGCAAGTAATGTAGTGATATTTATTTGAGAAATAAATAGCCATTATTCAAGGTATGATAAATGTGGTGGAGGAAATAAAGAGAATGGAAAAATAAAAGTACACGCCATGTATATTAATATACACAGCGTGTATTTTTTTAGTAATTTATGAGAAATAATATTATTTATTTAATTAAATAATATTAGGTGTAATTCGTTGGGTCATGTCAAGTAATAATAATAGTCAACTATTATTATTAGACATGGGGTATTACTAAGAATTATATGAAATGAATAAATGATTTCAGGTAATTAATTCATTTTATTATTCTAAGTAATTAAAATCCCAATTATATAATTCTCATTAGCTGAGAAATTTTGAGGGGTTGTGCCCAACAGATCTAGAGAAATCTCTCAATCCAAGAGATAATTCTTTTCTTCCAATAACACTCTCAATCTATGAGAGAGAGATCCCTCTTCACCTGATCAAGGTGGTTGAAGGTGGGTATCACAATCAAAGGCTCTTCTGTACTAGCACCCGAAGATCGCTTCGGCGATGTCTAGCGATATGTGGAACTCATGTGGATCACCGATAAGGGAATCCTATACTTGGATTATATGATTCAATGATGGATCACATCAGATCGTGACCAAAAACATAAACAAAGAGAGAAATCCATCAAGTTAATTCTTGTCTTTTAATTAAATTAATTATAACCAACATATGATTATCCTCTCTATGGTTCTGGGACTCCCTTCATTTTCTTTCATTCTTCATTCTATTCCAAAGATCCAGCATTATATTATCATGATGAATCTCATATTGATCATTTTTAATAGAAAAATTAATATTGGGTACACCCACCAACGTGCTTCCACTGCACCCAGAACCTACACTCCCAACTACGACCAAAGTCTAGAATGCAAGCATAGAGCACGTCCTCTAGAACCTGGATGGTCCTATCTGTCTATCCATCCATCTGGGGATGAAACACCGTGCTCAAGCACAACAGACCCCCAAAATCATCCTGAAATCCCTTCCACAACCTATATGTGAAATGAGCATCATGATTTAAGACGATTGTTGATAACAGTCTATGAAGTTGAGATATCTCTTGCACATAGAGGCATCCCAAGCACTCTACTAGACACTAATCATAGATCGGTAGGAATTGGGATGAATTGATGAGTTATTCAAAGATCACCCATATGATATAATTCCCCTGGATGTGTATAGTAAACCCATCACAGATTCCATTGATATCCCATCCCACTTCCACTCCGGCACCTCAAGTGGTTAGGTCAAGCCCGCTGGATCCTGGTGCTCAGCCTTTACATGATGGAAAGTGAGGCATCAAGAAAAGAACTATGCCACCTCCTTATTCATCCTCAACCACTTGAACTAATTTCATTGGTTCTGATATATCTTTTCCACTCCTAGATGCACCACCAAAAGGGATGTATGGAACTCCCTCAAGACCTCCTATCGCAATGTCACTAGCACAACTGTTCACCCTCTGAAGAGAATAAGGTTCTCCCCACCTTTAAAATATCCATCAGGGGAATGCCCTATGAACATATGAGTATATAAAGTCTCATAATTGGTGTCTTCAAGTTATTCCTCCATGACTCACTGTAAGACTTGAGGGGTGAAAACCATCGAATGGAGGTAAACTACTCCATATCCATCCACAAAGTATATTTGTAATGTGACCAACTTCACTAACACTGCACTCAGCAACTGAAAGTTGGATCTCCTACTGTGAGCATCCACCAATACATTCCCCTTCCCAAAAGTATAGTTAATCTAAAATTCATAATCCTATAGGAAGACTAGACATCGTCTATTTCTCAAGTTCAGATACATCTAAGAGAAGATATACTTGAGACTCTTGTGGTCAGAGTAGATGGTTAACCGCTCTCCCATTAGGTACTATCACCCCATCTTAAATGTGAAGAGTACCACTGATAGCTCAAGATCATGGGTCACATAGTTCTTCTCATGCTTCCTCAACTGGCACGAACTATAGGTAATCCCCACTTTCCCCTACATCAGGACAAAACCAAGATAAGTGCATGATGCACCATAGAACATGATGTACTCAACACCCTCCTCTGATAATCTCAAGATGGGGGTGCTCATCCATCTTTTCCCCAACTTCTGAAAGAACTGTTGGAACTTATCTTACCATGTGAAAGGCTTTCCATTCTATGTCAAGGTCGTCAAGGATGTTTCTACCTTGGAAAAGTTGGGTACAAAACTCCGATAGTACCCATCCAAACCCAAGAAACACCACACCTCGGTAACACTCCTGGGTGACTCCCAAGAAAGAAGCACATCGATATTCACCAGATATTCTACAACTCCATACTCTAAAATGACGTTTGCCAGGAAGTGGACCTCCCAAATCTAGAACTGACAATTCAAGTGATTCCCATAAATATGGTTATCTCAGAGTGTGTCCAGATCCATCATCAATTGTATCGTGCAATCCTCCTCAGATGTTGGGTACACTAGGATGGCATCTTGGAAGATGATGAAAAACTAGTCTAAGTATGGCTGGAAGATTTCATTTATTAGTCCTATGAACACTTTTGGGGAATTTTTCATGCCAAAAGGAATCACTAAGTACTCATAGTGGATGTACTGACATCTGAATGATTTTTTGGTACATCCTCATCCTGTACACAACGATGACGATAGCCAGATCTAAGGTCTACATTTGAGAACCATCTCACTCCCCTTAGATAATAAATAAGGTCATCAATCATCAGTATTGGATACATATTATTTATGGTCACCTACTTTAGGAACTGAAAGTCCCCACATAGTCTCAAGCTCTCATATTCCTTCTTGGAAAAAAACTGGGCCCGCCCAAGGTGAAACAGTGGGTCTCATGAAGCCCTTCCTTTGAAAGTCTTCCAATTGTACTCTTAACTCACTAAGCTATACAGGAGCCATCCGATATATAGGTGTAGATATTTTTGTCGTCCCAATGTATAGATCAATACAGAAGTCAAGCTCCCTGTGGGGAGGTAATCTAGGGAAATATTTAAGAAATACCTCTTCATACTCATCCACCATTGTAGGAAACTGAGGACTAATATCAGCCACTACACAGAGGGTCATGCTAGCCTACTGGTGTGTGATCAGCTGCAACCTTCTACATGCGAGTCCATACTATGTTTTTTGGGTTTCTTTTTTGCTGATAAAGGAAAACTTGGACCCATCTCTATGGACACACTACACTGTGTGACTAAAATAGTCAATCTGGGCATGAATAATGGATAACCAGTCCATACCAATAATGACATCGTAAGGTATTGAAGCTACCACCAAGATATCCTAACCAAAACTCTCACCCCCTAGAGTAAGGGAACACTGTAGGCACCATTGTGTGATCATCAAATCTTCCACTGTAGAAGTATCTAGGCATAGGGATCCACTCAATGGTTACACTGGAATCTCTGAATCTCAAACCAGGGTCATGGAGAGAAAGAGTGACTTGAACCCATTCCTATAAAAACTTTACGTAGGGTGTAAAAGACATATAGTATACCTAAAATCATCTCTAGAGCACAGGGGTTGTAATCCTCCATCACCTGAAGCTGGCCTCATCCCTATCCACAGGCTCTTTAAGCCCGTAGTGGACCACATGGGGGTAGTGGTGGTCTTACCTCAAACCTCCACCTCCTCCTATTACCTGGCCTAATCTACTACCATTCCCACCTCTCTGTGTAACACTCTTTTCTAATCTCCTCCTATACCTCAACGGTCCCTCAACTAAATGCTAATCATCTGTATGACACATCGGTCAAGCCCTAGTTATATGTCACTAACCTCCACACGAGTAATACAACCTATCTTTCAACTGACTCACACTTACTTGGGATCCCCTAACTGCTTATATCATATCCTGGGGTCATCCCCTAAAGTGATTGACCCTCTTAGGTAGCTGATTCTACTGCTAGATACCCACCACTGAATACTTAGCTACCTAGTTCCTGTTGGTAGCTCCCACTAATGGTACTTTCCCTAACAAAAAACTCACTACCAGTAGGGATCTCTCTAGTACCCTAGCATATGTAGGTATGCTTAGGGATATCATGGATTCCATGATCTCCCAGCGTATCCCCTGATCGAAGGTCTAGGCACTCAATAATTTGTCCCATACAATATCAGTGGAGTAGTGATAAAGATCCATAAATCTCCTAGAGTACTATATTATTGTCTGACTATCATGTTGTAGATTTAGTAGGTCATGTATACACAGAGAGTATAACATCATTAGAAAGAACTTCTCCCTAAATATATTCTCGAAGTCTTTCTAAGTGAGGGTTGTCTCCTCATATGTCTGGATCACTAAGCACCACCGTCACCCAACTGAACCCTTTAGAAGACTAGCATTTAGGACTACCATCTGGTTGATATGTTTCCTCATTAGGAAGATGACATGTGTAAGTGCCTCCATCCAATGGTCAGCTACCAAGGGGTCCAATTCACCCCTAAATGTGAGAGGTTGTAGCCTCTGAAACTCATTCAACACACTCATCATGCGTGCATACTCTACAAGTAGCACTAGTAGTAACTACTGCTCTCTAGGTGGTGGTATCATTGGTACACCACCCCAGGAGTACTATCTCTGGTACTAGTCCTTATACTGACACCGCATCGCTAGGCGAATCATCCATTGATCACACATTAGAATCCTGGATGGCTGTCTACATGGGGGTATCCTGAAATAGATAAAGATGTACCCCAGTCAATAAAGTATACCTTGTGAGCTGACACTGACTCAAGAAGGACATGAAAACACACTCAACCCTATATAATGCAGGTACCATTTATTTTCCCTAAAACTTGTGTTTTCATGTACTGAGTCAAAAAGAAGAATTCAGAGTCCTGGTGTATGGATACGTTGGTCACTACACCAACATTAGAGTCCCGGGTCTGAAATTCAAACTCAAAAAACATAACATTGTTTCCCCAAACCAATATCATAGACTCTTGGTTCAGTATGGATAACTGACTTTATATTCTACCACTCTATCATGACCCGTCCAAGAGGCGCCCATGCGAGGACTACCCCAAGCCCACCTCTGATAGGCTAAGGGGTGAAAACTAGCATAGAGTAGGCATATCCCACAAATGGGAGGAATTTTCCTGAGAACCTGTACACACGCGCACATCTCTAAGCCCTAAAGTTTTAAATATAAAAACATTATGTAAACAATTTATGCATAAATTAAGATACCAACCACATAGTACAATAATAGGAAAGCTGGAAAGTAAAAAGGTCCATAATACAATCCCACCAAAAGAAATAATTTTTCAAGTGAATACACAATTTCTAGAAACATGTCCGTAGAAAAACCTACCTAAAGGGTTAGTGTAGGATAACTGTATGGATTCTTAGGAGCACTAAATATCTGTTTTATCACTCTAAGCACCACTTGTCCCTAGTCGACCTAGGACTCTGTCAAAGCGTTGATCGCCTGCAAAAGACATGACACATGTGGGAAAAGCCTGTGTTGGGTTGAGTAAAAAAATACTCAGTTTGACACCACAAAACCACAAAGGAACTACCACTAAAAAAATACAAGAAGTTTAGCACAAAGGAAACACACGAAGTACAGTCAATATGGCCAGTTCACATAGGTATAAGTCTAAAGCATGAAGATAAGGATTTAATGTTGTAATCCCCATATCTCTCGGTATCTATGACACTATACATTTCAATGGCACACCGGGCATTAACGGTGCACAAAGCATCGATTGCACAAGGGACTTTGATGGAAACTAGAGCATAAATGTTGCACGAAGCGCCAATGAAACATAGAGCACCAATGGATCATGTATCCCCCATGTCACATAGTCACCAAGAACAAAACATCCAAAATATCACCTAGTCACAAAGATCACATAGCCATAAAGATCACATAGTAACAGCCAGCCGCTGAATTCCATTTGTAGCGCACTCATTCCAGGAGAACCTGATCCTCGAGCCATTAGGCCAAGTTATAACTTTCACAAAAACTCACTTTGAGTATCCGAAAAGGAACATATCATTGAAAATGACTCAACGTCGCAAATGTCTTGTTAAACAGACACATAGTTTGCAAGATATGGAAAATTTAGTAAAAAGTTGTGGTTTGGTCTAGGTCCGACATGACCCGATCTGGTCGACCAGACCTGACACAATTCAATGGACCAAGCCTGACCCATTGGAAAACTGGACCACACCTTGTTGGGCTATGCAGTCTAGCCCATTGGGCTTCCAGAGTGGTCCAGTTCTCCAGCCCAGTCCGCATCGTGCAAGCTGGCTTCACTCAGCCAAACACGGCCCACCATAGTCGCATCCCTCCTATCTGCACAGTCACCTGACTGCCTAGCCACCCAGCTCCCCAAGTCAATGAAAAATTGGACCACATTTCACGTGGCAAACCAGTATCATCTGACTGATCCCTCAGCCCCGCCTTCAGGGGTTCTGTCTGATGCAGCTCCAAGCCGCATCCCACTACCACTGCCACGGCCTCCTACCATGGCCTCAGGTCACCGCCCCACAGCCTCCGCCTCTGCGGGCCTCCTCCGACGCGGTCCTACTTGGGCCACATCTTGCAGTCCCCACGGACCATTTGTCCAACAACTTGTTCCTACCACACCCCGCCAGTCTTGGCGGCCCCTGCTAGGCCAATGTTACATCTACAACCGGTTGCCCCGTCGGTAGCCTTTCCCTACTACGCTTTTCCTAAACTAGTCGGTGATTCTACCTTGCGCTACCGCCAGCCTGCGCCATTGCAAGATAGGATCCCCAGTCTCAGACCATTGTTCCATGGATCAAAGGTGAAAAAATCCTTTGATCATAATTAGTGAGTAACGAGGAATGAGAAACGAGAAACACATAATATTGGGGGAAAGAGACAAAGCACACGAATGTCCCAAAGGATAGATCTTGGACCTGTTCTTATCGGGCATGATCCATTCATGTTAGTAGGTTCAACAAAGAACAATCAACCGATATTCACAAATATTTATCATCCCTTTAATCCTCGCAATAAAAAACCATCTCGCACAAATGACCAAACCACAGATCAAACTGTTCGTGGGTTGTTTTGGGTTCTTTATCTAAATCTAAGAAGGAAGAATAAATCACAAATAGGTCAACATCCTAAGACAAGGTTACATTAGTTGTTGATTAAGAATGAGGTTCTTTGTCATCGTTGATTCTCGATCCACCAGAATTTTTTATCATTCGTCAAAGAGGTTTTCATCTCCTTACCTCAGAGGGATTATAATGGTTATGTCAATATCTATTTATTCCTGACAATATTCCTTAATTAAAAGAAACCAACATAGCATGAAAAAAATATTTTAATTATAATATTTTAATAATGGTTACGTACAATATCTAACTATCACAGTCAACCCATGTCGGTTGATGTTAGGCCCCACCTATGGTTAACCCACTACTCTAAATGAAACGATTCTCTTGGATTTCTAATCTGGGAAACCATTTAGAATTTATTCCCATTTAAATAATAAATCATATGGGCAATTTATTAAAAACTTAAATTTTCTTATCATATCATTTCAGGCACACCGGGCCTAGGAGTCTCACACCGTCTGAGGGCATGGTCTTGGAATTTTTCCAATTAATTTATAAAAAAAATTGGAGAAAATATGAGTCATTAATTAACTTCTAATTTTCGATAGGATAATATAAAAATCATTTGGTTCTAAAGTGAGGGTGTTTTTTAAGAAAATAAAATTTAAATAACTAAATCCCCCCCCCCCATGATTCATTTATATATTTGGATCTGAAAAAAAATAGGTATCAATGGTTCAGACTCTTTAGTTCCAAAATCTAAAAGGTTGATGTCGTAAAGATCATCTTTTAATGGTTATAATTGAAAAAATATAGAAGGAATATCTATGGTCAGAGTATGTTTTTTAATCGAGAAAATTATGGATGTTCTAAGGATCAAATGATTATATTTCTAAAAAATATTGGTCTGAAAGAATATCTAGAAGCTGTTAAGCCTTATAAAATCACCAACACTAAACCTGAAACATGGGATACTACTACTGAATCTATTTATGATTTTAAATCAAAATCCATGAATTTTATTATATGTGGAGTAATTCTAGACGAGTTTAATAGAGTTTTAAAATGTGCTATAGTTTATGATATTTTGACTATCATTTCAGTAGCTTATGAAGGAATTAGTAATTTTTGTAAACATTGATATAGACAAATAAAAGTTTGATACCTTTAGAATAGTGGAAGGATAAAATATTACTTAGCTAAATTAAAGAAAAACTAGGATTTAAAATTACTTTCCGGCTCTTGGAAAACATGTTCTTAAACTAGATCAAGCTTTAATTTTTTTAAAAAAAATTATCACCAAAATGGAGTGAAATTTCAGCTACTATCGGGAAATTTACTTCAAGGAAAAACATTGAAGTAAAATTTTTTATTGTTATATTAATGATGTATGATGTAGAGATAGAATATGATTCTAGATATAAAAATCTTTTTAAGAAAGAAAATGATACTCAAAGTCATGTACTTAAAATCATGAGAAAAAAAAGACATCATTTTCATGGTTATATAATGAAGAAACATCAAGAAATTTAGAGTCAAAAGATAAGCTCACTCAATTTCCAAATAATTTTAAAAATTTATATTTTAATACTAGAGATTTAAGACATTAATTGAATAATTACAAGAAGTATGATATAAAAACTAATGAATTAGGATGAAATCAAAGAAAGAAACTCAACCACATAAAACTAGACAGCCCTCAATTTCATGATAATATGAAAGATATGAAGAAGTACTCCAAAAAAATTTATCTTTAATAAGAAATAAAATAATTATATGAAGGATATATAGAGTTTTTTATAGGTCTCATGTAATGATTCTATTTCTTATTCTAAATCTAAAGTATCCAATCAGAAAGAAAATATGTGCTTGTACACTAAACTGGTTACTCTTCTTTTAAATATAAACCTGAAAATTGCTCTTATGATAAAATAAGTAATTATTTTTCAATATTATAATACCACTATGAGTCTATAAAGAAAAATAAAGACTCTAAATAAATAATATTATTTTTTTGTCGTTGAAAATGAGGTTTTAAACAAACAAATTTCAAAAATCATTGCTCAAATATATAATCCAATTTCTAGTTTTATTGTCCATGAGAGAAAGAAAAAATAATGAAAGGCCAAATGTAAAGATATAAATTATTTTTTGTAATGTTTTAATTGAGGGGGAGGAATATATGAACCAAATCCTTTGTAATAATAAAGAAAATAGAGAAAAATATTTCATATAAAGTAATAGAGAAAGTCATATTTTGTATAAGAATTATTTTATACCCTACTCCAAAAATTGAAATATGTCTAAAATCACCTTCATCCATTTTGGAAAATATTTTAATATTTTAAATTATTATTTCCTAATAAAACCTTTGGTATATAGAATTAAAAATATTTTTTTACATGGTTATCTAGTATTGTTTCTAATTTTTTTGGAAAATATAAGTATATTTGGGTTACCAAACCATTTGTAGATAACACTGTTTTACCCAACATAATTTGTTTACCAAAACTTCTTGTTTCATTTTTTGTAGGGTATAATCTACATCAACATAAATGAAAAATAGTTTATGAAAAGTGTATTTTCAAGAAATATGCGTTTATATTTCTTCCAACATTCACTCACTGCATAATATTGATAGAGGATATTCCATATTTGGTAAACATTATAGTGGAAATAAAGTTGGTATTGAATTTATTGAAGATCCTCAATAAATCCTCATCAATAAAGTAATTTATTTTGAAGGGTTAAAACAACTTATAAGAATTTATTAAATTTTTGATTATGGATATTCAGTTGATTTACCTAATAAAGGTGTCTTATCTTTTAAATATAAATCCCATGGGTTTAAGAAACCTAGAACTAAGAAATATATTCCTTATATATTAATTATTTGAGTAGAAAAAGTTTAATCTATTTGAATGATCTGATAAATGATTCATGGATTTGACATAGGAGATATAAAAAATTTAATGTTAATTACTTGATAAAATTATCTAAAATAAACATGAGAATATATTCTCTAAGCCATAAATTTGGTAAGAAGAGACTATGTGATTCATTCCAAATGGGAAAGTATCACAGAATAAATTTTAAACTAATAAAATACGTTTCTAATTCTATTCCTATATAATTTATTCACATGGATCTATTTAGACCTTCTAGAACAATAATACTAAATTTTAAATCTTTTGTTTATGTTTTGGTTGTGATTTTTCAAGTTTTATACGGGTTTTGATGGTCGGAGTAAGATACTCAAGAGGGGGGTGAATTTAGTTCCAATAAAATTTTCTTTCTAAAAAATTTAATTAAAGGTCCCCTAATTTAAAATAAAAGTGGCCCAGTTAACCAAAGGAGAAGTTTATAAAAGATTTGGTTAGTCAAAGGATTTCTCAAAGACTGATTAGTTCTTAGTTAAAACAATATTAATTATTTCTTTAACTTTTTTAAATCAATATACTAAATAAAATTGTAATATGAACACTATTTAAAATTAACTATAAAAGAAAAGTGAAGTTTTCATATTTTAATTAATATAGAGAGAGAGATAAACTTTTAAGAACACAATGGAATTTAAACAAGAGGTTCAGTCTCAAGTTGAGACTTAATCTTCTCTACTTGAAAATCACATTCTTCCAAGCATTTTATATAAATAAACTTTGATCCACATCCTAGATTGGGGTAAAAAAATAGTATACATAGCTTTCTAGGTAAATGAGGCCTCTTCCATAGTTTCCATAGGAGTACAAAAACAAACAGTCTACACAGGGACTTCGTCCACTGTTATATATGGGAGTGTAAGGTGTAAAAGATAGTTTTTGAAGATATTTATATATCTAATAGTTTTTTATATGATTTACTATTTGTTCATAGAATAGATATTGACACAATGCTCGTAATGTAAAAATATTATAAAATTAGAGAAAATTAGAGATAAGATAGTTATAAAGATCTGTGTGATAGGAAATGCTACTTGTGACTTCTGGAAGTTATACTAAAATGAAAATTGATTCAAATTTTAGAAATATACAGTAAAACAGATCATCGTGAGAGCTTATGTATTATATTTCTAGTGACATATTCATTTTCTTGATTAGTACTTCTCCTCTCTTAGTTTACTACTATAAAAAAATTTATTCACCTTGATTTCTTAGTAGTATCTATAGTTATCATTTCTAGTATTTTTATTAGGCACATGAATTTAAAAATTGTAAATATTATTTTTTATCAGGTATTTTATTTATACATTATAGAAAATAAAGTGACTAATATCAATCATATCTTGATACATTTTAACTCATACTACATTTTGGTAATGATTTTAATGTCATCTGCAAAAGGTTATTAATTTAATAAATCACATTAAATTTCACAAATATGACCATTAAAATGAAATTTGAATTTAAAAGAAAAAAGTATGAATTGAAATTTTCTTTGAATGGTGACTTGGTCTGACAGTGTCTATGAATGATGAAATGGAATGGTGTCTCTGAATAGTGACTTGGAATGGTGTATGTGGATGGTGACTTGAAATGGTGTCTCTAAATGGTGACTTGGAATGGTAAGTCACTCTGGTGTTAGGTCAACTTGATGGTGGCTTGTATCTGATAGTAGATCGACTTACCAGTGACTCATACCAATGGTAACTCATACCTTACAAAAAATTTGGATTGAGCATGTCAGTAGCTTGATGTTGGAGTGACTCATACTTTACAGAATTTCTGAGAGGCTGTTGACTATGGGTTGAATAATGATGTCTCTACCATTTTCGGATTTTAGCATCTATACTGATGGTGGGACTCTTGATAGGGAGGCATCTTAACAGTGAGTCAACCTTAATGATAACTCATACTTAGCCGATATTCTTCCATTAATGAGATATGCAATAGTGATTCCTCCTTAATGGTGACTCAACCTTTGTCATACCAATCCAACCTATCTTATGATGTAAAATATCAACATAAAAGATTATAATTATATGTAAACTTGGGTAAACAAAATAAAACATGATTTAATTTGATGAATCATAATTTCTGAGCTTTAAAACTAGAGGATACCAACAATATCCCCCTTTTTATGATAAAAATCTTGGAATTATACACAACAAAATTGGTCATTCATAATGATCAAAGTATACAAGACAAATTTTATGATTAACAAGTCATATAGATCATGAGAGATTACATTATAATTTAAACATACTCAACTAAAATTAAATACCATATTTATTCTCATTCTCAGGTAAATTCCATACTCATTCTTCCCCTTTTGGGATTATCAAAATGATAACAAATAAGAAGAGAGGAAGAACATATAATAGATAAAAATAGATAATATGTTGGATGATAAAAATATAATACTTTGGATGATAAAAAGATAAAAAATACATCCCTATCATATAAAAATAAAAACAAAATGAGTATTTATCCAAGGAAGGATCCATGGATGCTTTTACCTTATTAGAAGAAGTAGTTGGAGAAACAAGAGGGACAGAAGTGGCTGAGGTGTAGAATTGATGAATGGTGGTTGAGGTGCTGTTTGAAGGGATAGGAACTCCAGAAGGCACTATATAGGTAATAATTTAATTGGAAGAAGGAGGGGATGTAAGTTATTTATAGATAAAAAGCCTCAAATGATGAAGTTTCTGAGTTGGAGACATAATAAATGGACAAATGGTTGGAGGAAGAGGAAAAAACGGGTCTCAAGTTAAAGAAGCCCTGAACTGAGGATCAATAGATTAGTAGATAGAACTTGAGGGAATATTCTTAGTGATAGGTAGAAGTGGGAATGACTATATAACTACTATGTAAATACTCTAAACATGAAAATAGGGCTTCAATAGGTTGATGAAATCGATATTGATATGCCCCACCTTTATCTATTTCCTTAGTAAATTCATCCTTGTTTTCCATGAAATTTTGATGGTAATGAGTAAGATCTGTGAGCTATCTAACCAATTCCTTGAAATCTTGAGTGATAGGGGTCATCCTTAAATTATCATCCATGAATTTAAAATGATAATTGATCTGATGCTTTTTGTAAATCTTATAGAAGTAAGAATCCACATTTTTTGTGATTTCCTCCTGATCTGATCTGGCCTCTTTCATGTAATGCCTTACCATGTCATGCACATGATCACTATTCTTTCGTATTTTACTCATGTCAGACTGATTAACACCTCATATCAAGGATTGAAGCTCTTCCCTTGCCACTGATCTGAGTATATCAATGTCATGAGTCTGAGGAGGAGTAGCTGAGTATTATTAACCTTTTAATTAATCTTTGAGAACTAGTCTTAAAATATCAAAGTTAAGTACTGGAGGATGAGGTGTAGCATCCTGAGAAGACTCAAAAAATGTATCTCCAATAAATTTCAAAATATTTTACAAAGATTATATATATTCATATGTCGTGATTTTAACTAAAGGAGTGAGAGAATCCAGTTCATCAATCAATATTTTATTCTTAATTCTTATTTCTTGAAGTTCAGAAGCCATATATGGTTGAAGTTGTGAGATAACTTTATCTCAGAGCAAAGCAACATCACTTTCACTGAGATTGGACATTAGTTCTTGTTGAGGATGAAGGATTGATTTGACATCTGAGTATAATTCTTCTTTAAAAGATTTGAAATTATTCTGACTGACATAATCAATAGGAAAAAAGTTGAACTGAAGAAGTTTGATCCACTATTAGATCTATTCCAACTTGAACTCTCTACGCATGATCCAATTCTTCAACATTGGATCCCTTATGATCATATTATTCAACATAATATTTTTGATAGTCCAAGACTAGTGTGACATATCTAGGATATCTTTTCCCATTCATCCATTAAATAAAAATCAAAAGGTGTAAGAGTGTACACTTTAACTCTATGAGATTGTTGCTGCCCCTCAACATGTGCTTCCTTCTGAACATTAACTTGATCTTACAACTGAACATATGAAACTCTATCATTAACTGAAAATTGTGTATGGAGACTTTTGACATCACAAGACTATTTAATTTTCCACTAAACTGGTTTCATCAAGACTTTTAGGCTCTGCATCAAGACCTTGATCACAATCAGGATGATCTGAGTCACTATTTTCTTCTTCTTCCACTTCTTCACTGTTTTCTTCTTCCCCTTCTTTACCATTTTTTCGTCTTCTTAATCATTAAATTATTCTTGGATTCCACTTCCACTAGCATGTTCAACATCTTCATATTCTTCAGTCTCATCATCATCATAACCTATAAGAGTTTCTCCTGTAGGAAGATCTTTTGGAGGTCTAGGAGGTTCATATGTAATTCCTTTAGGACTTCATGAAATGTCAGGATAACTTTTGTCATCAATAAAGTATTTTTTTCCTTCATCTTACTTAGCTTATTTTTCCTCTTAATCTTAATATTTTATAACCTCATATGGTCCTAAACCTGGATCAACTATATCCTTTGGTCTTGTGTGGTGTTTAACTGGATTAAAATCTTTATAAATTTTCTTATTTTCCTTTACCCACTATTTCTTCCAAGGATTCTAGATTATGTTTTTTTATTTTTCATATAGCTTGGGTAATGAAAAATCCATCACAATTTGTGACAGTTTTCTCACCTTCATTCATCAATCCTTTATCTTTTAACATGGACTAAATAAACATTGAATATAAAAAGGATTTTAACTTTGAATGTGGATTTATCAAATCACACATATGAACCATTTGGTATCTTTATAGGTTGACATTGTGTCCTTGTTTCATAAGATATAGTAAAAAACAACCTAATACTTTAAAGAGGAAAATTATCCATTCTTTAGATATAGTTAATACAGAATAAATTTAAACAGTAATTTGTGTTCTCCATCAAGTTCAGTGGCTATGGGTCTTCTAGTAATTATGTCTCTATTTATCTCAATTAAGGATTATTCATAAAAAATATTTCACTTGGGGGTGGATAACTACCTTGGTGATCTTTATAAATACATTCATGAGTTACATTCAAATACCCATCCCATTTATTAGAAAAAAGGCAATTCTTTGTCCATTTATCTTAGACTTTATCCAATATTCATTCATTCCCTCAAGAATGAACTCCACATACTGAGAAAACACATAAATTATCATCAGATATAGAGGTGGTTTGTTGTTAGAGAACCATTCCAACCAACCTTGTTCATTCAAAACGTTCAATGCAAGAGACTTACATGATAAAATCTAGTCTACTTGGATTTCCTTTTTTGGAGCGACTATTAAATTTGTGAGATTAGGGTTAACAGGTTTGAATTTAGGTTCACTTTAGTTTCCGTTTTTCTTCTTTTAATGAATATAATCATTTGGATATTTCTCATATAAATTCTTTTATCGAGCTATTCTGAAATATCATGAGGGTTTGGTTCAAAAGAAGAAGGCAGTAGAGGTTTAAGAGATAAGGTTTTGGTTTTGGGAGAAAATTGAAAGAGTGATTAGGTGAGAAATGATTTGTATCGATTCGTTTTTTTTTTCATTTTTTGGATTTCAAAATAATAAATCAAAAAATGAAAATAAAATGAATACAAATAAATAAATAAAATATTTTTAAGTCTGAGTGAGAAAAATGAAAATATAAAGAAATGACACAATGGTGAGTCGTCAATGGTGAGTCTCAATGGTGAGTCATCAATGGTGAATCCAAATGGTGAGTCATCAATGGTGAGTCCAAAAATAAAGTCATCAGTGGGGAGCCCCAATGGTGAGTCATCAACGGTGAGTCCCAATGGTGAGTCATCAACAATGAGTCATAATGGCGAGTCACTCAAAATAGATCATCCCCAACTCATGTATGATGTAACTCATTCTCTCATAATTTAATGGCTTAGAAAAAATATCAGCAAGTTGATGTCTTATTCCAATGAATTCAAGCCTTATGTCACCTTTATGATAATGATCTCTCAAAAAGTAATGTCTTACATCAATATTCTTAGTTCTTGAATGAGAAACTGGGTTCTTAGAAATGTTAATAGCACTTGTGTTGTCATAGTTTATAGGGAAATTCTTAAATTTATAACCATAGTTTGGTAATGTGTTTTTCATCCAAACAATTTGAGCACAACAACTACAAGTAGATATGTAATCATCTTTAATAGTATATAATGCAATATAATTTGGTTTCCTACTACACCATGAAACTAGAGACTTGTTAAAAAGTTACATGTTCCTGAGATTATTTTTTATCTAACTTGAAACCACCAAAATCAGAATAAAAATAACTAAGTCAAATTATTGACATATAGGGTAGAATGGCCCTAAACTGGCAGTATATTTAAGGTATTTGAAAAACAATTTAACAACAAGATAGTGTGACTCTTTAATATTTTCTTGAAAATGAGCACACATACAACCACAAAACAAAATATCAGGTCATCTAGCAGTTAAGTAGAAAATACTTCCAGTCATACCTCTATAATTGGTTTGGTCGCCTGATTTTCGATCTTTATCAAGATCCAATTTATAGGTGGTACCCATAAGAGTATCACTAATTTTAGTTTTATACACGACAAAAAAAAATTAATGTATAATTAATATATTTACTCTAACTTAAAATAATACCTTTCTTATTTTGAAAAATTTGAAATATAAGAATGAATTTGAGTTCACCCATTCAACTCACTTCAAACTCATTTTGCATCATTTTTTAAAATTCAATACATAAATAATTTTTTCAAGATCCAAAAATAATATCATCAAAATATATTTGAACAACTAGAATGTCTTCATATATTCTTTTTATGAAAATAGTAAAATCAGCTATACCCTTTAGAAAAACTATTAGAAATAAGAAAAGTGACTAGCCTGTCATACCAAGATCTTGGATCTTGTTTTAAACCATACAAATATTGTATTAACTTGAAAGAATGATTTGGAAAATGAGGATTTTTAAAAACAAGGGTTTTTCAACAAAAACATCCTTATCTATAGAGCTATTTATTAATGCACTTTTGACATTCATTTGATAAAGTTTGAAAATAAAATGTGCTGCATAAGCTACCAATATTCTAATAGCTTCAAGTATAGCCACATATGTGAATGTTTCTTCATAGTCTATTACTTATTCTTGAATATAACTTTTTTCAAATAGCATGTCTTTATTTCTTACTATAGTTCCAGCTTCATCCACTTTTTTTATAAACACCCATTTAGTTCCTATGGTCAAATGTCTTTGGGTATATCAAAAATATTCTATAATTTGTATTTTTCAAACAGATTTAATTCTTCTTACATAGCCATCATCCATGATTCATCATTTATTTCATCATTGATGCACTTAGCTTCTTGTTGTTAATAAAAGACTATATGTTATACCTAGTTTCATAGAGAAGTTATAGCGTATGTTTTTTTGTCTAAGTCTCTAAATATAGCATCTAAAGGATATTTTTTAAGAGTTCTAATAGTTAGAGAAAAATAAGGGTTCGTCACTTAAGGTTCTTCTATATGTTAAGGTTCCACTTGTTTAGAATCTAGAAAGTTTCTAGGAATGGAGGATATTTTTTCTTGCTTAACAATAGAATCAAAAGATGTATAATTTATGTCCAGATTTGACAGATTATCCTCGATATTTTTTAAAGAGGTTTTGGATTTATGTGGATCAGTTTCATCAAATTTTATATGCATATATTCTTCCACACATTTGAATCTGTTATTAAAGACTCTATAGGATTTACTAAAGATTAAATAACCTAGAAAATAACTTCATCACACTTAGATGAAAATTTTTCAAGAATATCTTTTATAATAATAATAAATACTCTACAACCAAAAACTTTGAAGTAATTAAACTTATGTTTCCTATTAGATAATAGTGTTTTTTCTTTAGGATGGTTCAAAGAAAGACTTTATTGATTATATGGAATGTTTTATTCACATCTTCTATCCAAAAATAAATAGGTTGGTAATATTAATTAAACATAGTTTAGGATATCTCTTATAAGATTATATTTCACCTTCCTAAAACTCCATTATGTTGGTGTGTCATAGTATCATAGAAGTTATGACTATATCCATTTTGGGAGAAAAAAGATTCAAATTATTGATTTTCAAAATCATAGGCATGGTGGCTTCTTAAGGTTTTGATTCTATATCCACTTATATTTTCTACTGATCTATCATACTTGGTGAAATAAGAACAAGACACGCTTTTGTGATCTAAAAATAAGGTCTAAGTATACCTCAAAAAGTCATATAGTAGAACATAGACATAGTGATTCCCATTAAAATGTGAAATTCTATATAGTCCAAACAAATCCATGCGAACTAAATCAAGATGTTGATAAGTTGAGACTTATTACTTTTTTTAAAAGATATTTTATGTTGTTTTCCTTTTTGATAAGGATTGAATACTTTATCATTTGGAAATTATAGTTTAGGTATATCCTTGAATAATACTTTTCTAGTAAGATTTCTAAGAGATTGAATGTTACAATGGCCTAGTCTCTTATGCTCGATCCAAGATTCTTTATAAAAGTAACTTAAGAAACAAAAATTTTGTGAGACTAAAGAATCCATATTAACTACATAAACATATTCATTTCTAAAAGTAGTAAATTCTAAATCATTCTTATAATTGAAAACATTGAAAGCCTTATTTTCAAATTTAAAATGTAAACCATCATCACATAATTGTGAAATGATATGAAGATTGTACTTTAGACCCTAAAAAAATAACTTTAGTAATTAAAACTGAACCGTTGTTACCGATTTGACTAAGGCCAATAATTTTCCCTTTTGAATTGTCACCAAAGGTGACCTATCCAATATAAATTTTTTTGAGGTTCTTTAAGATAGAATATTCCCCTAACATGTATCTTGAACACCCACTTTCCAAGTACCATAAGTTCTTACAGGAAATCTTTAAACACATTTCCTTACAAAATAGTTTAAAGAAAAAATATTTTGGTACCCATATTTTCTTAGGTCCAGTAATATTAGTAATTAAGGCTTTAGGAACCCAAATTTTCTTTATGGGTTACCTGTAATCCGTTTTTAAATATTTAGAAAAATAAAATTTATTAGGTCAAGAGGAATTAGAAGTAGTAAAATATTTTCCATCACTGGAAATTCCATAAAAAAAATTCAAATCTCAGCATAAACATGAATTTTCCTTATTTGGATAAAAAATTATTTTTAACAAAAAAATTTGTCCCAAGATGATAAAATATTCTATTGGTATATTTAGGAGAGACATTTTTCCAAGAATTTGAGTTAAGGTATTTTTATCATTTTTAAATTTTTATATATCCCTCGTTAATTGCTCATTATAAATTTTAAGTCCAGTATTCTCATTGAGTAGTTGATCATTCTTCTCTTTTTCTATAGTGAATTTAGATTTGACAGTAGTAGAAAGAGCATATTTTTTCTTGAGATATTTATATTTATCTTTTATCTAATTGAATGTATCTTCAAGCTTTTTATATTATTCAATAATTTCTTCATTGGTCATATTTTTAGAAGTTTTATATTTAGATTCATCACTAGAATAGTAATACTTTTATACAAGAGATATTAAGGTTACCTCAGATGCATTTTTCATAAAAAAACATGTTTGATTTGTAAACCTATTCATCATGAGATGATTTAGATTCACTGGATCTGTCCTCGGAAGCACTCTAGGTAGCCTTAATATCCTGTATGTTCCGGGCACAGTGGAAGCGCGTTGGTGGGTTTTCCAAACATTAATTTTAGCGTTAACAACAATCAATCAAAGATCTGTCACGATAATAAAATGTCAAATCTTCAGAATATAAAGAAGAATGAAAAAAGAAAGAGGGAGTCCCAAAACCATAAAGATAAGATCATAATATGTTGGTTATAATTAATTTAATTAATTGAAAATAATTACCTTGATGGAATTCTTTCTTCGTTGATGTCTCTGGTCACGATCTGATGTGATTTGTCATTACATCGCAGAAGTCAAGTGTAGTCTTCCTCTAGTGGTGATCCACACATGAACCACACATCTCTGGATGTCGCCAAAGGAATATCTGAGTGCTAGCGTGGAGAAGCCTTTTCTTATGTTGTCCGCCTTAGATCACCTTGATCCGATGAAGGAGGATCTCTCTCGATCTTGAGAGCTTTCTTGGAGGAAGGAGTTCTTTCGGCCTTAAGAGAATTCTTGTGAGGATATTTTTAATCGGGTTTGAGGTTATAGAGTTATGAAAATAAATAAATGTGTTACGCATTTTATTTATTTCATTAACTCTTATTGAAAACACCCATGTTGAATGATTAATTCCTTGACATGCGCCCACTCTGATTATAATAAATATCATTTAATAAAATGATATTATTTCCTTAAAATCCTAACTAGAAAAACTACATGGCATATAATCATTAATACATGGTATGTACTCGTTTTCCCTAAAAACTACACGGCGTGTGCATTCAATGTACACGGTGTGTTTTTCATGTTCTCATTTTTCTTTATTTCCTCCACCACATTTATTAGACCTTGAGTAATGGCTATTTATTTCTTAAATAAATGTAACTACATTACTTGCTAATAAAAATATATTATTTCACCCACAATATATTCTTTTGAATAACTAGTGTCAAAATAAATGTGATCATGCATCCTTAAATAATTATTAAACCACAGTCGGGGATAATCTTTATTTAACTTTTTAAATTAATATTTAATTAAGATAAACAGACACACATAATGCATGACCCTCTAGGCCTCTTTCTAAGTGGAATTAGGTGGAGCCTGCCTAAAGTCCAAGTTTAGCATCTAGAAACCGACCAAGTCACCCATAGAGAAAGAAGCTAACACTGTAATGATGTGTCACCTCATACGAATGCTTACCATGTAATATAATCCATTTATCATGATATCACGAATCAAGCGGGCTACATTCTAGTGCCATTAACCCATGTGCTCAATTATTCTTTCATTGACTTCCCAGAATCGAACTCACCCATACCTTACCATGTCCAGGGATTTATTTAGGCTATATCAATTCCATCAAAGGGCCTGAGATATCTACTTCTGTTATGGAACAGAAGGTAAAAATCCTTTCTCTCATTATCTATTAATGTAGTATCACTCGTGATGCACCCAATGTATCCTACCTCGCTGTGAACAGCGTGTTGTCACAATTTTAATAAATACATATAATTTTTCGATTTGTAATACCCATTAATAATAATCTTAATGTCTAAGGACCAATACATAGGTCCGCAAATAGAAACATCCAATGACACTATGAGATCTCGCCCCTAATGGCTTGTATTATTTGTGTCCCTCAAATAACATCATCCAGACATAGAACATATATTCAAGAACAGTGTTATGGAAATTTTGAATTCTCATCATAGTAGGGATCCGCTGTGACCCTTTAATGTACAAATATCCTTGGGAAATTATCACATGAATTGTCACGCAGAAGAACAATCAAGGTATTATAAGGTGTTTATTTAATGAATAAAGTACAAATTAGTTGGATCTAGGCCACCAAATCTAGGAAGCCTTATTATCCTTCTTGTGTTTTCTATCACTGTCCTCATATTTATTTTTTGTACTTCAGTTTTGGATAGTCATCTTTCACATGTCCTTTTCTTTTTCATTCATAGCAGATTATATCATTCATATTCTCACTTCTTTTTTGATCCTTTTTTTAGTTACCTTTATTGTCATATTTCCCTTTGTATCTAGGCTTTCTAAAGAAAATTTTCTTTATTTATAATTTCTTAAATATCCTAGCTAGATTATCTACTTCTTCATCAATATAAGTTGATGAATCTTAATTGATTTAAATTTTATCATGAACGTGAATTTTCTCCTTTTTTGATTTAGTGGTTTTGAAAGCCACTGACTTTCTTCTAGGTTCATCACCTTCATCTTGATTAATCTTTAACTCTTCCTAATATATCATAAATATTCCTATCAGCTCCATTATAGGTAGTGCATCGATGTAACAAGATTATCTAATTGTTACTGATGTCTCTCTCCATCTTTCTGGAAGACATCCTAGGATTCTCATGATCTGTTCTATTGCAATGACTATCTTTCCCAATGATCTCATTTTATTCATGATCTCAATGAACCTGAGATACATGTCAGAGATAGGTTCATCAGGTTTCATTTTTAACTTATCATATTTAATAGTATATTTTTTATTCCTTATTTCCTTAACATTAGTGGTTCCTTCATGTGAAATAGATAATGTATCCAAAATCTCAAATGTTATTTTACATGTAGAAATCCTATTGAATTCTTCATCACCTAGAGCACTATATAATGAATTTATAGATTTGTAATTATTAATATAGGTTTCCTTAGTTGGGTAATCCTATGTACTTCTAACAGTATCTGGGATCTTATATTCATTTACAATAAAACATTATTTCAAATCCCATACTTTCTAAATGAATTTTCATTTTGATTTTCCATATAGCATAATTTGTGCCATTGAAATATGAAGTTCTACTACTATAAGAACCTTCTTGTATATTATACATGTTAAATAATAATAAATCCTTATATTACAAAAAAAATTAACTAGCATAAATTTTGAGATCTTTAAAAGATAGCTAAAATCACAGTTGAACAGATTTGAAAACATTAAAATACCTTGAAACAGAAAAAGTAAATTCCTCTAATACCAAATGTGGTCGGAGTGGGACATTCAATAGGGGTGAATTGAGTTCCTATAAAAATTTCTATCTAAAATATTTATTTATAAGTCCCCCAATTTGAATTAAAAATGGCCCAGTTAACCAAAGGAGAAGTTTGTAAAAATTTGGTTATTCAATGGATTTCTCAAAGAGTGATTAGTTTTCAGTTAAAAAAATATGAATTATTACTTTAACTTATGAAATAGATCTACTTATAAAAATTCTAATATCAAAACTATATAATATTAACTATAAAATAAAAGGTAATTTTTATGATTTAAATAAACACAAAAAGAGAAGACTAAACTTGTAAGAACACAGTAGAATTTAAACAAGTAGTTCAATCTCAAGATGAGACTTAATACTCTCCACTTCGAAATCACCTACTACCAAATGGTTTATATAAATAAATGTTGATCAAAACCCTATATTAGGGTAAAAAAAAGCATACAAAATTTTCCAGGTCAACAAACCTCTTCCATAGTTGTTGTGGTAGTACAAAAAAATTTAGCCACACAGGGACCTCTTCTATTGTTATCTATGGGAGTTTAAGGTGTAAAAGATAGTTTTTGAAGATATCTATGTATCTTCCATGTTTTCATAGGAGTTAGTGTGTGTTCATAGAATAGTGATATAAACACACTAATCGTAATGTGAAAATAGTATGCAAAAAAATTAAATTAGAGATTAGAGATATATAAAGATTTATGTGATAGTAAGTTCATCTTCTGACTCCTGGAAGTTTTCTTGAAATGTATCTTGAGTCAAATTTTAGAAAAAAAAATTAAAATAGAGCATCGTGAAGGATTAATTCTTCTATTTCCACTAAGGTGTTAATTGAATTGATGATTTCTTCTCATCTCTTAGTTTCTTACAAAAAAAATGTTCTTCACCTTCAGTTCTCAATAGTATTCATAGTTATAAGTTCTAGTGTTTTTTTGAGGCACACAAATTCACAACTTTTAAAAATTCTTTTAGACCTGGTATTTTCTTTTTACACTACATCCAATAAGGAGAATAATATTGATCCTATCATGGTTCCTTGTACCCCGTCCTACAGTCTAAAAATTATTTTAATATTGTCAAAAAAAGATCATTAATTTAATTAGTTTCATTAAATTCCCCAAATATGACTATTAGAAACACATTTTAATTTAAATGAGAAAGGAAGAATTGATGGTGTCTCTGAATGGTGACATGGTTTGATAGTTTCTATGAATGGTAACTTGGAACTGTGTCTCTAAATGGTGACTTGGAATGGTGTCTCTGAATAGGGAATCAGAACAGTGTCTCAGAACAGTGATGTGGAACAGTTTCTATGAACAATGACTTGGAACGATAAGTCACCCTGGTGATAGGTCAACTTGATAGTGGCTTGTATCTGATAGTAGTTCTAATTAGTGGTGCATTATTCCAATGGTAACTCATACATTTCAAAAATTATATATTTATCATGTAAATATCTTAATGGGATGATGACTCAAACTTTTCAAAAATTCCTAGAGGTAATTGATTGTGGGTTGAATAACAGTGTCTTATCCTTTGTTATATTTCTACATCTATGATGACGGTGGGGAACATGACTGTGATACATCATAATAGTGAGTATAACTTAATGGTAACTCATAATTAGTCGACTTTCTTCCATCAGTGGCATGTCCAACAATGATCCCACCTTAACGGTGGCTCAACCTTTTCCATACTTTTCTAACCTCTATTATGATATAAAATACTAAAATAATATATTATGATTTTATGTAAACATGAGTAAACAAAATTAAACATGATTTATTTCTATGAATATTTATTTTTAAGCATTAAAACTAGAATATACTAATAGGGTTAATTCTTGAGAGATGAAAGTAATTATTGTATTGAATTTATAAAACATTAAAATTTTGTAAAAAATGAAATGGATGATTAAATATTTACATTAAGGTGTGACTATGGGGGATAATATGAGAATCGTGAATTTAAATAATTTTTCTAAAAGAATATAATTAAATATACTATTTCTATCCCTAAAACACCTTAACAAAATGGGGTTTTTGAAATGAGTAATAAGAACTTTCAAGAAATTTTTATAACAATGTTATTTGAATATAACATTATAACTCACTTCTAGGCTGAATCTATTTACATAGCATGTTATTCAATTAATAGATTTCTAATAAGTCATATAAAAAATAAAACATCTTATGGTCTATAGAATTATATGAAACCAAAGGTCGGATACTTTAAATTTCATGGATAAAAATTATATCTCAAACCACAAGGAAAATATTGGTAAGTTTGATCCAAAGGATCATGAAGGAATCATTGTAGGTTACTCTAATACTTATAAATCCTGTAATATTTTCAATAATAAGTCAAAGGTAGTGTAATAATCTACCCATGTTAAATTTTATGAAAGTGATCCTTTTGATTATAAAAATACATGAATTGATAACTTATATGATTCTATGGAAAAAATGGAACTTGAAACTCACTTTTATACCAATGAGGATGATGATTCATAATATGATCAAGAAAAATTCAAAATTGATGGGATCGATTCTAAAGAAGCAGAAAGTTTACTTCTTAGAAAACCTAGAAACATTAAATACCATCCTTGAGAAAGTGTTACATTAAATAAATAGGAGAGTTTTAGTACAAGGAGAAGTTCATTAATCCTTGTTTAATTTTATACTTATTTCCTAGTTTAAACTTAAAACCGTAGAGGAATCTGAAAATGAAGAGAATTGGGTAGTTGTTATGCAATAAGAGTTAAAATAGTTAAAAAGGAACAAGGAGTGCGGAATAGTTGATAGAACCTCTGACTAACTTATTCCTAGAATTAAATGATAATTAATAAATAAACAAGATGATGAAGTTTTGATCACTATAAAAAAGGCTATATTAGTTTTTGAAGGGAGAAACCAAGAACAAAGAATATATTATGAGGAAACATTTTCCCATGTCACTAGATTAGTATCCATTAGAATCTTGTTATAATATAAATCTCACTTGAATTTTAAATTATATAATATGGATGTTAAATATTTTTTTTAAATTTATTATTAATTAAGAAATTATATTTTAGAAAACCTCAGGGATTCAACCACCCTCATTTTTAAAATTATGTTTTCAAAATTACCAAATCATTATATGGTTTGAACAAGAACCGAGAGCATGGTATAAATATTAACTTATTTTATTTTATCAAATAGTTTTAATTTGTTATTGGAATGCCCCACTCTTTTTTATGAATACTTCTTCAAAATATACCTTACTTGTGAAAATATATTTTGATGATGTTTTTTAGGTTCAAAAAATAAAAAAAATATGTAATTAATTTTCAAAAATCATGAAATAAATAATTGGAAATGAGTATTATGGGTGAGTTAAACTATTTACATTTTTTAAATGTGTAAAAAATATTTTGGAATTATTTTAAACTAAATAAAATATATTGTTTCTTTACTTAAAATATTTGGACTTGAAAGTAGTAAGTTTTTTTTAACTCTTAAGAGCTCAAATATTAAATATAACCTGGATGAAGCTGGAAAACTAGCTGAAAACCAGATATATAGAGGAATATTTGATATCCTTCATTATCTCACTATAATTAGACTAGACATTAAGTTCTCATTATGTATTTATTATTGATTTTAAAAAACCCAAAGTAATCTCATTTGATTTATTCTAATGAAATTTAATATATTTAAAAATAATTGTTTCTCCATATTTAATTTTTCCAAAAAACCATTTATTTGGATTTAACCTCATACTCAAACTCCATTTTTAGTGGATATGGACTAAGTAGTAAAATTACTTCTAGAAGATTTCATTTTCTGGGAAAATATTTAGTAACATGTTCTAGAAAGAAACAACATTTTTCATCCTCAATCATGGAAGCTATATGTATTAATATTGGATATTTCTGTCAACTAGCATAATAGATAAAACACACACATATGGATTTTAGATTTAGTTTTAATCATGAAAAAATAAAATTTTATTACAAAAGTTTAATAAAAAATTAAAAATCTAATAAACTATTCAATAATACATCACATAGTTTTATGAAATCACTAATTAAGAGATCATGCATAGAAAGATGATATCTATTTAGAATTAATTTGTAAAAAGAATAAATTAAAAGATATTTTTACTAATAAACTACCTTATGATAAATTTTATTATATAAAATATAAATTAGGATTAATTTATTTAAACTAATTTCATTCTTTTTATATATTTTATAATTTTTCATGTGAAAATATATTTTTTTAATTGATATTTTCCTTTTGTTTTTTGAATCACCAATTTCATTTTTGACATTTCAGAAAGTGAAACATTTATTATTTTTTTAATGATTACCTTTTCATGTCACTATATTTTACCTTTACTCTATCTCAAAATAGAGACATTAAATAATCCTTACACATGAAAACATTGAACCCTTGTGAACCTTAGAGATTTGCATTCTTTACTCTCAAAACCTTCATGCCCTCAACATGTAAACCAATATTTTCTTATGTCCTTCAATTTTGGGAATGAGTAAGTTATCTAAAAGTGACAATACAATAGTATTTAATAATAGAAGGTCATTGAGAAAATTTTTGAGTAGAAAATACATTGATTTTAGTGACTTTGATAGGAAATACATACTGCTAAATATTGATATTAATTTATAATGTTGGGTATATGCCTACAAATATAAGCAAATAGAATTCTTCTCTTAGAATAATGTTCACAAATTCTATGATCATCTGGTCTTTCAACTCAGTGATTATTAAGACCTCATCATAGAGATAGAAAATTTAAAAGATTTTATGATGCTATCAGTGGTACTGTCTTATGAATTTTACATGTCCCCATGAGCAAAGTTAGGACTTCAATATTTCACTTGTCATCTATGAAGTATTATCCTGAAAAATCATGAAATATATTTTCTGTAATTCTAGATTTATAGAAAATATATGTGAATAAAATAGATCATGAGAGAAATGTTCTTGTGAAGTTCATTCAGTTGGTTATTGCTCAGTGTGTGGGTGAGTTAAAAAATATTCTTTTTCAAGATATTGCTTTGATGTATTTGTTTCTAATAGAGAGGCACATTAATTTGGCATGAAATATGATGTGATATATGTGTAATATTCAAAAAAATTATAATTCTATCCAACTAGAAGGATTATGATGTAAGTGTGCGAAAGATGATATTCATCTAAATGAGTTCATGGCTACTCATTGTCATGGGTTAACCAATATCATTATTATTGTGTTGTAAAGAACTGGTTTCTTCTAGAGCAACTATGAGAAGAAACAATTTCTAACTATAGAAAAAAAAAGATATTGAAGTGGAACCTTTCCATATTTGTGGGGGGTGAATCTCAAACTATTATCATTTCGAGAGGATCTTATGGAGCTGCTAATAGTATGGGTGTAACAATCCGAGTTTTTGTAAATAAACAAATAAATTAAATTCTTTTGATAAATTGTGTTACAAACGCACCAAGTTAATTTTTTTGATATAATAAACACCTAGTTAATATTTACACACAACACTAAGTTAAGTTTTCACTACACGCAACACTAGGTTAGCTTGCATTACATATGACACTGATTTTTAACAAAACCAAAATGTATTATTAATATAGTTATTCGAACATGAATCTCATAACCTTGACGTTAAACTTGTACATATGAATAATAATAATTAAATTAAATATTATATATAGTTTTTATATAAAGAAAACATGTTGATAGAAAAAGTACTTAATTTTTTCTTAAGTCTTTATATGTTTTTAAAATAATATTTTCTAAGAAAAATGATTTCTGATTATTTTTGTGAACATTAATAAAATTATTTTTTCACAAATTTTGAAAATTAATTTGATAAAATAAAATTCATTTTTTTGGATTCATCATGTAAAAATTCTCTTATGGGGAATTTTTTGGGATTTTTCTGTAAAGATTCGTTTTTTGATTAATAGCGAAAATGGTGAATTTTAATTGAAAATTGTTTTTTTTGTTTAATTTATGTATAAATTTAAATTGTATTTTAATTTTTTAAAAGTAAAATTAGTTTAATTATACATAACATAATAAAATTATGATGAATTTAATAAATTTCATTTTTAATTTTGATATAAAAACTTTGTAAACTTTTGAACCATTTCTCTCTAAAAATTTGTTATCTCATCGTGTATGCAGATTTAATTTTAGATTAAAATTTTCCAATTATGTGAATAGAATTTTTATAAAAGTATTCCAGATTTTTAATCAACATAAGTTTTACTATATAATAAGTTTAACTTAATTTTTTACCCAAATTAATAGTAATATTAAGAAAAACAATTACCATAGTGAAGTTAAAAATGGGTTTACCAGGGGTGAAACTTAAAATATAAGGTTCAAAAATAAACCAAAACCAAAATATATTTAATTATATAGACATATTTTTACCTTATATCTTATATTATCTATAATTTTCCATTATTAGATCCTATTTATATGAACAAAATGTGTGTGGAATTATATCCTTCAAATAATTACAAGTGTACCACTCACCTCAATTATAAAAGGTCACCCACTATTATCTCTTCTTAACACCTTGAAACCATTTTTTTCAAACATGAAATTCCCAAATAACTTCCAAAATTCAATAATCTCATCCTATAAGTCTTATTTTCGACCTAAAACCTACCATGTAAGTATTATGGTTCAAACCTAAGGAGGATACCTGAATAAGATGCAAAGTTCATCAATGATCATTTCTATTTTATTTATTTTCCCAAATCATACAATTATTATTATAAAAATATTATATAATAACCAAAATATATTACATATACTGATATTTTGGTATGTTATTGGAGTTTTCTATAACTATTTCAAATACCATCAGTTTTTTTATGAAATCATCATTCGTGTGTACAACGTACTACCGCCTCGTGAACCAATGTAATTCATTATTCCATTACCACCAATCAAGGATGGATGTAATGATGTATTTCATTTTTTATATATGATATTTATGATATTACTATTCTTCTGTAATAATTATATCACACATACTTTTATACTATTCATTTATTGGGAATGTGATGACATTGCTCATGTGTATGGCAGACTACCTCCTCGCAAAGCGATGTGATTCATTCATTATTTACATGGAAGGTATTAAGGATGGTTATAATAAAAATATGTGATATATATGTATGAATGAAAATATTCTATAATGTTAATATATCATTTACCTCTCTTTATTCAATCTAATAAGAAAATTGAAACAACGTTCATGTGTATGTATGGTGTACCATCCCCATCAACAATGTGTTACATTTTACATACACAAATTTTATAGATTACACTAAATAAATATATAATGAATATATATGATATTTATATCCTGGATAAAATTTTATAGGTGATGAAATAATGATCAAATAAATAGAACCAAAAATAATAAATCAAAAAATACATGAAAAACAAAGAGGTTAATACCCAAAACATAAATTCAACATGGAATTGTCAATAAACGGGAAATAAAAGGTCATAAGAAAATCATATAAGGTAATTTATATATAAATATTTTTATGTAATAGTTTTATAATAAACTTATATTAATTATAAATTATTTTTTAACATGTTCAATAGAATTCAAGACTTAAGGTAAGGGATTTTTTTTCTCAATTTTCCTTTTTTGAGATGTATGTTATGATATGCACATATATTCTTTCAAGAGGTGTATATTCAGAACTTTTGAAATGTAATATCATGAATTTATTTATCCTCAGGATATTTTAAGTTCTATTTTATGTTTTTCCTTTATGGTTCTTAAGATTCAAAGTTACCAAAGTGGTAATGATTTAATTTTACAATCTCATCATTTATCAAGATTTTTTTATGATTATGTTTCTAATGATAAAATGTTATTATGAATATCTAAATAAACTCATGATTTTCCCCTTAATATATTTATTCAGTATATTTTCAAGTAGTAGTACCATTTTCTGCTCTATGTTACTTAAAATAATTGAAAAAAAAATTCACGAAAATCTGATTTCATCTCTCACTTCGGTCAGAAATATATTTTCTTCCAAAAACTTTTTTTCTAAAAATGTTTTCAAAAAATTTATTATTATTATCTTTTATTTTTTTAAATAAATTATTACCCATGTTTTAATTTTTTTAAAAAATTATTAAAGTAATCTTTATGTTGCTTTCCAAAAAATGCATGTTTGTATTTTACCAAAAATGTGAATGGAATCTATGTTTTAACATGTACAACATAAAAAAACTTCCCATAATCATGAAAATTGTTTTCTTTGAATATTACATTATAATTTTTCAAGTCCAATTTCAATAAAAAAATATTTCCAAAATGTTTTATATTTGAAAAATTATTTTTCAAATAAGAAAATATATTTTCCCTTAGAAAAGTTTTAAATGGTTGTTCAAAATCATTTTTCATCTAATATGACACTAGTTGATGTAACATATGCCTTAATTTGGATATGATTCAAATATACTATCCTTATTATTTCTTTGAATGGATTATTCTTATTATGACATGATGTTTATGAGTTTTCTCTTTTTCCACTTGTTATACCATGATAGATTTTTATGAAATCTGCATATTTTTTCATGAGTTATGATATGATTAAAAGATGAAATGATTACGAAACTAGTATCTTTTACATTGGTTATGATATGAAGAAATGTTTATGAAACCCATTTTATTTCATGGTTATGATAGGTTTAATGTTTTATGATCTTTTTTCACACATATGTATAATTTTCAATATGTGATGACTGGGACCTTTATATCCCTAAAAAGAATTGGGTAATGATTAATGTTTTATGAGGTTATAGGGTACATGGGTGGTTAACCTAAGCCCAGAAATGAGGATACATGGGTGGTTAGACTATCTTAAAATGGGTTACACAAGAGGTTATATCAAGCTTGAATCAGGTACACAGGTAGTTATCCCAATCCTAACATGTTATGAATGTCATGGTGGGTAGCATTCACATAAGATTTTATATTCTTATATATATGCTAGAAATATATGTCTATTTCCAATGTTATGCTCCCATGGATCATTTTCTTTGATTCTCTTAGTATTTGTGTCGTATAAACTTCCAATTTTATGTCATGACCTGGGATTTTGATCTTTGATATGTAGGGGATGGTTTTCAAATTTTATTATAATTATGTCATGCCATTATGTTCATGTTATTCTTGTGTATCTTCCTTGTTTACCCATACTGATCATATGATCTCACCCTTTATTATGTTTCCTTTCCTCAGGTTATTAGTAAATTTATTAGGTATGATATATAAAAAAATGTTTCTAGTTATGAAGAATATAGGTGGTGATGTCATTTTACTATAGACTAATTTTTTAAGTTTCCATGTATCCAAAGACACTAAAATATAATGGTCCTTGGGGGTCTGTTTGTGTATTTTAATTAATATTAATAAAAAACGATTTAATATTTATATATGATAAGCCTATTTTTCTATAGATTTAACTAGAGGATAGGTTTGGTTAAAATATAGAAACTAGGATGAGAAAACATTAGTGAGATACCTAAGGATGTGTCAAAGGATAACTCTAAGGATGAGTCAATTTATAGGAAAATTTCCTATAATTTTTGTAAAGGATAAAGTTACTAGTTTCTAAGAATTTACATCCATCTATAGATAATAAAAGTGCATGTGCATCTAGAATAGAGTTACCTATGGGTAATAACTCTGAAAAGGGTATATTGAGATAGACTTGGTCATCACCTAGTGCACGATAAAAAGCCTATTTATACACCAGGTTTAACATTCTTAGGGGACATGCTTTGGAAATACACAAATTTTGTATGAACCATAATGATGAATTTAAATAGATAATTACTATTAATAACCAAGTATAAATCTAAGGTGTCATATATTAAATAATGTGTCAATATATATACATCCTATAAGTTATTTTTCATGATTACATGGTTCCCCACTATGATTACTATTTCTTACATTATTCTTTTTAGTTTTTAGTGTATGGTTAGAACCCAAAGAAACCGTGTTCATGATGAGTGTGATGGATAATAAAATGATTTTCCTACAAATCAACCAAATTTTTTGGGATTTAGAATGAAAAATATAATTAATATATTCGCACAACTTTCTAAATACATGGATCATGTTGAACTTCCAAACTTTCTAATGAGGGAAAAATGTTATTCTAAGTCCTGCATGAGGAAACTTCCACCTTCCTTTAGTGGAACCACTAATCCTATAGGTTTTGAGAAATGGATCAGTACCACTAAAAATATATTTTCAATTATACAGTGTCCGGAACATGAAAAAATCATTTTGGTTATCTACTTCTTATAAGTTGAAGTTTATTGATATTGTAATCTTATCAAGAGTAAAATGGAATATGATAAAATTGACTCCATGGATGAGGAAAAGTTCAAGAACTTATTTTTCAATAAATAATTTCCTTATATTCTTTGAATAAAAATGGAGAAGGAGTTAATTGAGCTCTAGAAAATTGATAATGAATCTATTGGTACCTATGAGTTAAATTTTACAATACTTGTGATGTAATATTCTGATATTATCATCCATGTTGAAAGTAAGGTCGATCGATTATTCAATTTCTTCAAACAAATTCTAGGTATAAAATTATCCATAATAGACTTCAGTAGCTATGAACATATTGTTCAATGTTTAATCAAGGTGGAAACAGATGTTAGAGTTAGGTATAAATATCCTTGTTTTGATAAGAAGATATAAATGGATTTAAAATGAAAATCTATGAACCATGGAGATAAGAATATGATATTTACTTTGTGCTCAAAGTGTGGGACGAATCATAGAGAAGATTGTCTTAAAGGGATTGTTAAATGTCTTAAGTGCATAAGGGAATGTCATCGAGAATATGAATATTTATGTGATGGGAAGAAGTTAACTAATGAAATTAATTATGAAAAATCTCTACATAATGATCCACCCACACTCCTGGGTTTCAAATGTAAGGAGTTTAGGAATTATTCTAACAAGTTCCCAAATCCAAGGGTTAATGATGGTAATCAACTCCACCTGTCTTCTAATCGAGTGACTGGGGTAAATCTCATGCAATCACTATTTATGACGTGGGGTTTGATAACAATGTGGTGAAAGGTACACTTACCATCATCTCTATAATTAATAATGTATTATTTAACTCTGTCAACCCGTTATTCCATATATAAGTAATTTTTTAATAGTATAAAGATGAAACCCAAATGATTAGATGTAGAATTAGTATATAAAACCCCTAATGGTATAATGGTCACTTCTCAAGTCTATGATTCCTCTCTGTTTGATGATGGAAGGAATGTGATTCTTTAAAATCTTTACATTCTTCCTATGGTTAAATTTTATGTTATATTGGTAATTGATTAGATTTTTATATATAAATACCACATCAATTTTCATGTAAGGGTAGTCATGTTTGATATTACAAACCAACCTATGATTGTTTATCAATGTGATGATAAGTACAAACTTCTGATTAAGATCACATTCATTGTAAATGTTTTAATTCCCTTTTTGATTGGATTTTTATCTTATATGGATAGGGAGAATATCAACATTGAGGGTATAAATATTTGACAAGAATTTGTTGAAGTATTTTTGGAAGAGTTTCCATGACTTCCATGAAAATGTGAAGTTGAGTTTTTAATATAACTAATAACTAGTACCACATGAATTTCAAATACTCTCTATATAATGGCCCCAATACACTTGTATGAATTAATGAAGAAACTCCACGATAACATTGAAAAGGGATCAATTTGGCTAAGTGTTTCACCTTGTGTTAAGCCTATTATTTTTGTTAAAAAGGAATATGTATCAATGAGACTTTTCATTGATTATCATAATCTAAACATGATCAAAATTAAAAACACGTATCTTATTCCCCGTATTGATGAATTATTTGATCAAATTAATAGAGATAAATACTTTTCCAAGATTAAAAATCATTCTGGATATCATCAATTGAGGGTCAAGAAAAAGGATATACCCAAAACAACATTTCATATAAGGTATGGACACTATGAATATATATTGATTCCATTCGGTCTTATTATTTTCCCTTATTTCTTAATGATTTTAATTAATATAGACTTTAGAGATTGCCTTAATTGGTTTTTATTAGTCTTTATAGATGATATTTTTATCTACTCAAAGATAATGGAAGACCAGAAAGATCACTTGAAAATTATACTAATACCCCTATTGAAGGACAAAGCATATGAAAATTTTAAAATGTGTGATTTTTTCTACAAAATGTTTCATTTTCGGGTCATATATTCTCAAGATATTGTATATTGGTAGATCCATCAATGATAAGGGTTATTGAATGTTGATCTAACCATCCTCAATGAATGAGATCCATAGTTTACTTAGTTTAGCTGGATAATATTTACGGATTTCTCATGGATATCTAATCCACTCACTAAGTTAACATGGAAATGATCCAAGTTCCTCTAGAAAGATAAAGGTGAGTTAAATTTCAAGGAACTAAAGAGAAGGTTAGTAAAAAAAACTATTTTTACATTACCATATAGTTGATAAGGGTTTGTGATCTATTTTGATGCATCCAAGATGATATTGGGATACGTTCTGATGGAGAATGAAATGGTTTTTTTCTTATTCCTCATGAAAATTGAATATTCATGAGAAAAATTTCCCAACTCATGATTTAGATTTAGTTGTGGTAATTTTTTCATTAAATATATGGAGGAATTCTCTTTATAAAGAAAATTATGATATATATACCAATCATAAAATTTTAAATTATATAATCAAATTGAATGAGTTGAATGTGTGACAAAAATATGGTTATAACTAATTAAATATTATCACTATTCAATACATTACCACCTAGAGAAAGTGAAAAAGGTGGTCGATGCATTGAGTTGAAAGGATAATTCAAGATTATCCATGATGAGTATCAAAAATATAAAATATTTTTTGATTTTCAATGTATGCATTGGGAAATCATGAATGAAGGGGAGAAATCTTATCTTTCTCAATTGAATTTTCAACCATTTATCCAAGTAAAGATTAAAGAGGTGCAAAAGGAATATATAGATCTAAAAAATAATGTTATAAATGATATTTAGTTTAACCATGATCTGGATTGAATTACAAGGTTTACGAACCATGTATGTGTTATTCCAAAATCCGATTTGAAGAAGGATATTTTAGTGGAATCTCATAGTTCTTAATTCTTTATTCATCTGAGAAGTATGAAGTTGTATAGATATTTAAAAGATTATTTCTAGTGGGATGGAATAAAGAGAGATATCATAGAGTTTATATCTTTTTACTTGGTATGCTAATAATTTAAGGCTCAAAGACAATATCCCAAGGGGTTGTTACATCCATTGGTAATACCAGTATGGAAATGGAAGAACATCACAATGGATTTTTTTAGACTCCCCAAAATTTATAAAGGGAATAATAATATATGGGTTGTAGTTGATTTCATTTAAAATTCAACACACTTCATCACTATCAAAGAATAATTATCTGTTGATCATCTTTCCAGGATATATATTAAGGATGTGGTAAGGTTCCATGGAGTACAACATTCCATTGTATCTGATCAGGATCTGAGGTTTACATCAAAGTTCTAGTGAATTATTCAAAAATATCTTGATACAGAGTTGAATTTCATTACTAAATAACATTCTCAAACTAATGGCCAATTAGATAGAATAATTCAAACCCTATAGGATATGTTTAGATCATACTCTAGGGATTTCAAAGTTGTTTTGGATCAACAACTTCCTCTAATTGACTTTTCTTATAAAAATAGATTTAACTCAAGCATTCATATGTCTCCTTTGAATCCCTCTACGGAAATAAATTTATAGCTCCAATATAATGTAATGAGGTTAGAGATATAAAGCTATTGGTTATGGAGAAAGATATGGAAATGGAAGAGAAGGTTAAATCCATTTAGAAACACATCAATATAGCTTGGAGTCAGTAGAAAAGTATTGCTAAAAAATTTTGGTGTGATCTAGAATTTGAAGTTGGTGAAAAGGTGTTTCTAAGGATTTCCCCATGTAATAATTTTATGTGATTCTAGAACAAATAGAAAACAAGACATTAGTATATCAGTCTCTTTGATATTCTTGATTATATTATGATGGTAATCTGTTAGTTGGTACTTCCACCAAACCCCTCTCAAGTCCACGAGGTGTTCTGCATATCTCTTATAAGGAATTACACAGCTGACCCTTCACATATACAAAAATCATAGGTCATACCTCTAGAGAAAATCTTTCTTATGAGGAACAACTAGTGGAGATTCTGGATCATATAGAGTAAGTTCTATGAAACAAGACCACTCACTTTGTCAAAGTTTTGTATAAAAACTACCAATTGGAGGAAGATATGTGGGAACTTGAGGTTATGTTTATGCAAAATTATTCTTATTTTTTGTATTAGGGTTATTAATTTGGATGGAGATATTCATTTTAAGGATCTAGAATGTAATAACCTAATTGGTTGAGAATTTGTTTTTAAATAAATTAATTTTTTTTTGATTTCTTGTGTTACATGAAAAAAAATTTATGTTTTCATTACACACAACACCATGTTAATCATGCATTACACATGACACCAAGTTAATCATGCACTACACACAATACTGGGTTAGCTTGTGTTACACACGACACTAATTTTTAACAAAACTTTGACATATTATTAATATAGTTATTCAAATGAAACCATTATAACTTGGATATTAAACATTGATATATGAATAGTAATAACTAATTTAAAAATATTATGTATAATGTTTTTATATAAATAAAAAATATTGATAAAAAAGAACTTAATTTTTGATAAAGTATTTATATATTTCAAAAATACTATTTTCAAAAAAAATATTTTTTTCTCAAAAATATTTTTTTCTTCTTTTTTTGAACATTAAAAAATTAATTTTTAACAATTTTAGAAATTTAATTTGATAAAATTAAATTAAATTTGAAATCAAAATTTCAAAATTATCTTAGGGTGAATTTTTTGTTTTTTTTTTTTGAAAGTTTTCTTTCATTGATGAATAGTGAAATTTACTGTATTTTAATTAAAAACTGCTTCTTTAATTTATTTATAAAGTTAAATTATATTTTAATTTGGTTTTAAAGTAATATTAGTTAAATTATACCTGAAATAAACCAACTTGGTTCATTTTAATTTATTTTATATTGAATATTAATATAAAAACTTTGCAAACTTTTGAACTTTTTCTCTTTAGAAACTCACTTTCTCATCATGTCTATAGGATTAATTTTAAATTAAATTTTAAAAATTCTATGAATGTAATTTGTAACAATGGATTTAAAAATTGGAATCAAAATAATTTATATTATATAATAATTTCATCTTAATTTTTGACCAAAATTAAAATTAAAAATTATTATTATTATTTACCACGGTAATGGTAATAATGGGTTTACTAGGGGTTAAAATTAAAAGATAAGGGTTAAAAATAACCCAAAACCTATACAGTGACCATTTTTGTACATATTTACACATTATATCTTTTATTATCTATAATTTACCAATATTAGAGCCTTTTATATGAACAAAACAAGGGAATAATTCAGTTTTTCAAAAAATTACAAGTGTGCCTCTCACCAAACTGATAAAAGGACACCACCTATCCTCTCTTATTAAAGAGATAAAACCATTTTGGTTTGTTCAAGAACTACCAAAATATATAAAAAACCTATACCTTCTTATCTTAGAAGAATTATTTTGGACCAAAACCCAATCGAGGAATGATTTTGGTGCAAACCTAAAGAGCATACCCAAAGTAGAGGCAATGTTCATCAATGAGTGTTTTTATTTTATTTATTCCCCACCTCATTTTATTATTATTAGAACATGATGATATAATAAAAATTTTATGTTCAATATAATAATATATTTTTTTATGTTAATTTCATTACCTAGAACCATCTCCACTACCATCAAATGGTTTATGCCATCATAGTTCGTGTGTATAGCATATTACCGACTTGCGAACCAATGTCATTAATTTTTCCATTACCACCACTAAATAATGGACATAATAATAGATTTATTATTTATCAATGATATTTATGATATTATTATACTTATTTAATTATTATATCACACATACCTTCATACTCTCCATTTTGTGGGAATATGATAATGCCGCTTGTGTGTGTGGAGGACAACTGCCTCACGTAGTGTTGTGATTCGTTAACACTTTACATAGAAGATATTAAATATGGGATTAATTAAAATTTGTTATATGTATGAAATAAAAATTATTTTTCTAATGTTAATATATCATTATCATTTCTTTCTTCAATCTGGAAAGAAAGTGGAAACAACATCCATGCAAACGTAAAACCTACTATTTCCATGAACCGTGTATTTCATTTTCCATCACTGTATTTTATGGATTACTATAACTAAATATAAACTGAATATATATTATACTTATATCATGGTCAAAGTTTTATATATTATTAAATAATTATCAATGTAATAGGACCAAAAATAATAAATAAAAAATATATATGAAAAATAATGTGACTATTACCCAAAACATAAGTTGACATGGAATTGTTAATAAACAGGTAATAAAATGTCATAATAAAAAAATATATAATATGATATATATATATATATGTATTATATAATAGATTTATAAAAAATTTATATTTATAATATAAAATTCTTGAACAATTTTGATTGAAATAAAGACTTAAGGTAAGAGATTTTGGTCTCAATTTTCCTTCTTTGAGATGTATATCCTGTAATACACCTATATTCTTTCATGGGGTGTATATATAAACCATTTAAAATTTAATATCACGAATTTATTTATATTATGGGTATTTTAAGCTTTTTTATGTTATTCCTTCACAAGTATTATGATTAAAAGTTACAAATTTGGTAATGATTTTTTGTTATAATCCCGTCATTTATCAGGATTGGTTATGATTAAATTTACAATTATAAAATATTATGATATGCCTCTCAAGAAACTCATGAAATTTATACTTTTATAGTTATTCATGATATTTTAAAGTATTAGTACCATTTTTTACTCTCTTTGGTACTTAAAATAATTTATTCATTTTGAAAAAATGACTTTATCATTCTCTTCAGTAGGAAATATGTTTTCCTCCAAAAGAATGTTTTCTAAAAATGTTTTCAAAAAAATATTATTCTCCTATAATTTTTAAAAGGAATTTTTACCCATGGTTTACTTTTTATAAAAAAAATTAAAGGAATCTTTTTATCATTTTACAAACAATATCTGTTTGGATTTTATCAAAAATGTAAAACAAAACATTTTTTTAAGTCTACGGCATGAACAAAATTTTCCATAGTCATGACCGTTATTTTATCTAAAGCTTCATTTATAAGTTAGTGAGGTTAAATTTAATGAAAAAAATAAAAAAATTAACCTCAATGTTTTAATGATTACCAAATCATGCTTTGTATGATTTTAATGAGCTTTATGTTTTATGATAGAAAATTAGGTTAGAAGATTGATTGTAAAAAAATAGTTATATCTAGGAAATACTCACCAATAATAAAGTATTAACACTAAGAAAGTATCGCCACCAAGAAAGTCTCAATGCCAAGAAATGTCCCACCACCAAGGAATAGTCATTACTGAGATGGATATTTGAAAAAGTATGAAAATTCTCACCGTCAGGGGTGAGTCACTTCCAGAACAAAAAATTCACTACATCTACCATGATACCTTAGTCACCATTGAGGAAAACTCTCAATGGAATATAAATTTGGAAAAGTGTTGACTCACAACCATCTAGACATAATGCCAGAACCTGACTCGCCACCAAACTTAGAGACAACTAGTGTATCTCGCCACCAAACTTTGAGTCAGATCAAGACACTTCCAGTGTGTCTCACCATCATATTTAGACACCTACAGAGACTCACCATTCCAAATAATCACCACCAAAATTATTCTACTTAAAAATTTTAATTAAATATCTCTAACAACTATTTTATGGAATTTAATTCCAAAACTTATTTTAATGATTGTTCAGTAATTACTCAAAAGAGATGTATTAAAGAATGTGTCAGCTTCGAGTATGAGGATGCATGATATCTGTATTACTTATCATGTTGGTGATTTTACTAATACTATAGATAAAATAGGAAGTAGACTTCCATGTTATATTAAATGTATAGAGCTGGAACATACAGACAAGGACATGGTTGCACATGTGAAGCGAGCTAAACTTTATTGTAAGAACCAGAAGAGTTATTACATGTTGAATATTTCTTATAAACAATTTAAAGAGTGAATCACATCGAACATTCAGATTCTACAGTTGGAATAGAAGATTTTATGACCCTTTATTCCACAAAAAATATCATAACCTTGACTTGAGCCTCATCTCAAGAAACATTCAAGATTCATGATCTATAAATCCTATCAGTCAGAGAAACATTATTATTTCTACATTATTATTTTCTATGTTTTTTTATTTATATTTACATTATAGTCAGTTTGTATAGTCTATTTATTACATGCACACTGTCTCTAGATTTAAACTATAAGATACTTAGATATCTTCTCATACTCTTTTTACACCTTTTTCCCATGTGTTTCTGTAGAGGTATAGTTGTGGCCTCTTTTATTTGTTTTACCATTAATATTGTGGAAGAGGTCCATGTGTGGCCTCAATAGTTGTCATACTATTATAGAACCTAATCCTAGTTGTGGATGAATTGTTTATTTTTTATAAACTACTTTCCAATAGGTGATTACCAAGTGGAGAGGACTATGTCTCAACTTGATAATGAACATCTTGTATTCATTTATGTTTTGTGTTTTGTTTTCTTAATTTTTTATACTTTAAAACATGATCTACATTAAACTCTAGACAAAACCATTACTTTGATAGTTTATATTAATTAGTGTTTATATGATATTTTGATTTAGTAAATTGATTTCAAGGGTTAAATTAATATTATATATTGTTTTAATTGAGAATTAATCAATCATTTGATAAATCTTTTAAAATATTAGAACTTCTATTCATTTTTTATTTTGATAAATGGTATTATATTTCAATTAAATGAGGAATTTTATTTAAACCTGTTTTAATATAAATTTTTATTGGGTACTCAATTCATCCCCCATCTTGAGATACTCACTCTGACCAACATTTGGTATTAAAGGTTTAATATTTGGTATCAAATTTTTTTAAAACTTTTTTATCTATGATTTTATTTATGCTTTGAAAATATTAAAAATCTATTATTTCAAAATTTAATTATTTAAATGGATAATAGACAATAAGTTTGTGCAACTAATAGAACTCCTTTTTTCAATGGAAATAATTATGCTTAGTGGAAGATCAAAATGAAAATGCATATTAAAATTATGGATTTTGAGATTTGGTTTTCTATTAAAGATAAGTATTATCTACCTAAGAGTGTTAAACGTACTTGGGATGGTGCTACAAAGTTAAAATATAAAAATAATTTTAAAGCTATGAATTCCCTATAATTTTTATTAAGAGATAAGTAATTTAATATAATTTCTACTAGTAAAACCCTCCTTTTAAATTTGGGACACATTTTTTGTTTCTCATGAAGGAATAACCAATATAAAATAAATGAGATTGAATAAATATAATATTAATTATTTCACTTTTAATATGAAACATGGTGAATTAATTTCTTATATATATCTAAGGTTCAACAAAATTATGAACACCATGTGCTCCCTGGGAAATCTAGTGTCTAAAAAGGATGAGATTATGAGATTTATGAAATTTATTCCTAAAAGATGGAGAGGAATTTTAGTGTCAATCTGAGAGTCCTGTGATATTAGCAAACTACTAGTAAAGGAATTAATTTTAAATTTAATGATGTATGAAGAAGAGGTAAAATTCAACTGATAATATGATGATGATCTAAAAATAAAGTCAGTAGATTTCAATTATACTGCATCAAAAAAAATAAAAGTAAAAGGAAAAGATACAAGTTGAAAGTTCTAGTGATAGTGAGTCAGTAGTGGACAGTGATAAGGAAATGGACCATCTGGCCATAAGATTTATAAATTTCTATAGGAAGAAGAAGTTTTTCAGAAATATTAGTTATAAAATAATGTATAATAACATAGGTAACTGGAATAGAGATTAGAAAAAGGATGAAAATAAAAATGAGATAAGATACTATGAATGAAAGCGAAAAGGATATGTAAAATCATAATTTCAAAAATTGAAATACAAAATGAAATATTGGTAAAATTACAGAATTTTCCATAAATCTATAAAAGAAACTTTAAGTGACTCTAAGGATATCTCTAGTGACTCAGACGCTATTCTTGAACAAAATTATGACTAAGCCAACAAGTTCTAATAAAAAAGTCTCTAAGTTTCGTACTATATAAAAATGTTTAATCTATGCTTAATTATGATAACTCTAAAAGTGAACATAATGATGATAGAATTTTTCAATAATAAATTCTTGAATACTACAAAATTCTTGAGGACACTTTAAATAAACTCAAAGATAAATATAAAGTTATAAATAGAGGGCATGACTTTCTATAAGTATTAAAACTGATCTTATTATTGAGAAAGAAAATAATTCTTATTTATTAATGGAAAATATTGGACATAAATTTCTTAATGAACAACTAAAGAACGATTTAGAGGAGTTTACTAGTGGTAAAGAATATTTGACTCAAATACTATGTAAATAAGTTGATCTAGAGTATATTACTGGTATAGGATATCAACCAAGCAAAAAAATAGTAAAGGTTAATTTTGTACTAAAATTAAAATATGAAAGTTATAATGCTAGTTATTACTCTAGAGAAACAAAAAAAATTGTTTATTTCAAAAATCATATGGTATATTTATAAGAAATATACTAAAATGTGGGATCTTAAATCCTTGATTACTAATGCATCCAGACCCAAGAAAATCTGGGTACTAAAATCATTCTTTCTATAAATTTTTTTTGTTGGAAATCTATATGAATTCCTCTTGTAAAATTATATGGTACTTGGAAAGAGGATGTTCAAGGAATATGATAGGAGACTACTCATGTTTCAAGTATATCATAATGGTTGATGGTGGTAATATTACCTTTGGGTAAAATTCTAAATGGAAAATCATCATCCTTATCCAAATTAGTAACACTATTTTGTTTTAATTTACAAAGAAATGTTTCTTTATAGTTTGAAGTATAATTTTCATATCATCACACAATTATTTGATGATATTTTTCATGTTAAATCTGAGAATGATTCTTGTAAAGATTTTGATTCTATAAATTCTTTGGTTTTTACTACTTTAAGGAATGAAAATGTTTATCTTGTCGACCATAATTATTTGGTTTCTCAAATTTTTTTCTTCTTGAGTGACTTTCATAAAGAATATTGTCTTTGGAATAGGAGACTAGTCCACTATAATATTCACTTATATAGGAAGCTTACTATTAAAGGATTAGTCAGGGATCTACCCAAACTATAGTTCCCAAATGAAAAATTATGTAACCCCTATCAAAAATGGAAACAACACAAGATTTATTTTAAATTAAATAAAGGATTTTGAACTTATTAACCCCTTAAGTTGGTTCATATGGATTTATTTATAACATCAAGATTTTCTAGTCTAAATGAGAATCACTATTTTTATGTACTAGTAGATGAATTTTATATGTATAATTGAGTTTTGTTTCTAGATCACAGTATTGAAGCTTTCTCTTACATTACTAAGTATGATAGATCTATAGAAAACTTATGTGGACTTAGAATTAAGACTCTATGAAGTGAACATGGACATGAGTTTTAAAATCAAGGCATTGAATCCTTTTTCTTACAAAAGGCTATAGTAATAACTTCTAAACTCCAAAGACCCATCAACAGAGTGGAGTTATAGAAAGAAAGAATTGAACACTTCAAGAAACAAGACAAACTATGATAAATGAATATGACTTACCTACCTACTTTTGGGTAGAGTCTATGAACACATTCTATTATATAATTAATTAAGTTATATTTAGACCTATCTTAAAGAAGACCCCTTATTAGCTTTGAAATAATAGAAAGACTAAGGTAAATTAATTTATAGTTTTTGGTTACAAAGTATTTATTCTTAAAAATTAGGATAATATTGATAAGTTGTCCTCCAAAATCAATGAAGGAATTTTTCTGAGATATTCAACCTCCAGTAAATCATAGATCTTTTAATAAAAGGACCAAGTCTATGGAAGATTCATGTAAATTTTAATGTGATGGATCCAAATTATCCTAAGACCTAATTAAAAAACCTTGAGGATGATTTATCTTCTCTAAAATTAAATTCAAATCCTACTGATTCTTCTATAAAGAAATCAGAAAAATTATCTAGTTCTGATGAACTTCCAGAACATGAACCTAAACCTATAGAAAATCCTGAGGTTACCAGTCTATCTTTTTCTAGATTTTTTATAACCCATAAGTACCATTCTTTAAATTCTTTAGTTGGATACCTATATAGAGGTATGTGGACTATAGATTTTCATAAAAATTAGGTTAAACATCAAACTTTCTTCTCATCACATGAACCAAATATCATTAATAAATCAATCAATGATGAATTTTGGGTAATGTATATGTGAGAAGAATTAAATCAATTTGAAATAAATAAAAGTATGATAACTTTTGAATATACCTAAAGACACTTTAACTATAGGCATAAAATGGGTGTTTAGAAACAAGGTAGATGAATCAGGAACCAAAGTAAGAAACAAGGCTAGAATAGTTGCACAAGGGTATAATCAAGAAGAATAAATAGACTATGAGGATACATTTTCACTAGTATCCATACTTGAATCTATTATAATGCTTATTTCTTATGCATTTCATCTAGATTTAAAACATTATCAAATTTATTTCAAGAGTGTATTCCTAAATGGGTATATAATTGAGGGTGTTTTTTTTGAAAACCCCCTGGTTTCCAAAATCCCCATTTTCAAAATCTTGTTTTAAAATTATAAAGATATTTATAATGTTTAAAATAATCCCCTATAGCTTGGTATGATAGGATCATATTTTTTTATTTCAAAATATTTTTCAAAAGGAATAGTTAGTACTACCCTTTTTATAAAACAAATTTTGAAATACATATTAGTTGTACAAATTATGTTGATTAAAGTTTTTTGATATCTTCAAAAAATTCTTCATGTAGTGATTTTCTAGAAATAATGGAAAATTAATTTAAAATGATGGGTGAACTAAATTTCTTTCTTGGTTATCAGATTTTTTAAAATAAAACAGGAATTATTTTGAGTCAAATTAAATATACTAAGGATATTTTAAAATGTTTTAACTTGGATAGCACTAAGAGTAGTGATACTCCAATGCGTACTACATATAAATTGGACCTTGATGAAGCTAGGAAACTAGTGGATAAAACTAGTTACAGAGGTATGGTAGGAATTATTATCTACCTTACTTATATTCAACCTGATATTATTTTAATTGTGTGTATGTGTGCTTGTTTTCAAGAAAATCCAAAATTTTCGCTCCTAGTAGCTATAAAAATAATTTCAAATACCTCAAATACACTAAATATTTAGTATTTTTTTACCCAAGAGAAAACTCATTTGATTTAGTTAGTCATTAAGATGCTGATTTTGGTGGATATAAATTAGAGAAATCACCTCTAGAACATGTCACCTTTTAGTCAGGTCACTAGTATCTTGGTTTAGTAAGAAATAGAATATTGTTAAACTATCAACTGTTAAAGTTGAGATCATAACTATAGGTAGATGTTATGCACAATTTTTTTGGATGGAACACACATTACTAGACTATGGATTTCAATTCCAACATGTACCTATAAATAATGACAACAAAAAATCTATAACTATATATAATAATCCTATTTCACAATCTAGAACAAATAATATTGATGTAAGACATCACTTTTTGAGAGATTATTTTCAAAAGGGTGATATAACCCTTGAATAAATTGGTATATAATATCATCTTTCTAATATTTTTATTAAGACTTTGACTTCTAAGAGAATGAATTACATAAAACATTAAATAGGTATGATTAAATTCAGTTAAGTTTAATTTTCTAAGACTCGCCATTGAAAATTTATTGCAATTGGGAATATATCACCATTGTGAATGACTCACTATTGTGAATGTATCACTTTTATCACTTCTCACCATTGATATTTCTCACCATTAATAATTCACACCATTGAATTTCTCTCACTATTGGAAACTTCTCACCATTGGAGTTCTCATGGCCTTTTATTTTTTTTCACTTCCATGTTTCTAAATTATTGGTTTTATTTTTATTAAAGTTTATTTAATTTATGATTTCATTTATTTTTTTAATTTTTTAATTATGTTTTTTCGAATCCCTAATTCCCAAATGATATAAATTAGTCAATTTTTATAATTTCAACTCACTCTTTCTTCACACCTGTTTCCCTTGAGACCTATTTTGAACTTTTCTTCTCCCAGCTATCAACCTTCCTTTAGCCTTCTCCTAAGCGAATGGAGCCATTCTCTGTGGTTAGAATGAAGTTTCTTTTTGAATCATTTCAATATGATCCTCATTCTACAAATAAGATAAAGGGGTAATTGAGTCATATTACTATAGTAAAGTCATTGAATCATAATCTTTCGAAGAGAGTAGTTCTACCTAAGAAAGAAGTTCCAGAAGAATGTCTACTTTCGAGTAATACATTAGTGATTCAAGTTCTTCAGAACCAAGGATTAGTGGAATGGTTCCCTTCAAATGAAAACCATTTTTTCCAAGGTTAGTATATGAGTTTTACTAGTATGTGAATTTTAATTTTGAATAAAGTAAAGACTAGGTAATAATATAAGTAAATGGCCATAAATTTTCATTTTCTTTAAAGAAATGGGATGAGTGTTTGAAATTTCTACATGAAGGTTTGTTGAATGATTATCAAGGGACTATTAATGAGTTTAATGATGATTTTTTTATGAAAATTCCTATATGGATTTAACAATAGATGGTATTTTGAGAATCCCAATTAATTATAATATTGATAGAGAATACAGGTTATTGTTCAAGATCATACAATATATGCTTTGTAAAAAGAAGGGTAAATTTTCCACTTTAAGTATCAATATGTATATTTTCTATGTCTTATGAAAATATAATAGAAAATAAACCTTTGTAGAGACCTTATCCTTCAAATTATGTAAATTTGTAAGAAAATTATGAGGCACAACTATTTAATTTATCCCAAGTTGATTTCTTAAATGTTAAAATTCAAAGGTTTACTTGCATAGGATAAAGAATATTTTATAGAATGTGGTGGTTTTTATATCATAATAATAATTTGTAGAAGGATGAAAATCAGTTGGAACCCATGGAAAAAGCAATGGGTAGGTGATGATAAAAATTTAGATGATGAGTTCAACCTAGTTGACTGCTCATCTAGACCGAGAGACCTTGTTCATACTAGTCTATAACCTAATGCAATTGTTGAGTATTCTAATAGTGATGAGAAGTAATAGGTTATTTCCTCTAAGGATGAAAAGGTGAAATAGTTCTCTATTAATAAATTCAATTACACTGATCTTCCTCCTATATCTTCTACTATTTTTTATATATCACCTAGTTTTCCTAAGATAATTTATATGAGAGAGAAACTTTTATTGGATGGAAGTGATGAAGATAAAACCAAAATTTTATGAAAAGAAAAAATTTTAATTACATATAAATACTATGAGGAAAATGGTAATGGAGAAGATGACGAACATGAATAAGATAGTGATGAGGAAGATGATAGTAAAGAAGTAAATGGAAATAGAAGTGGAAATAGATATGATGAGGAAGATGACAATGATGGTGGTTTTGATGGTTCTGAAGGAAAAAGTGGTTGAGTTAGTGCATAGAAGGTCAATATTCCTCAAGAAATTTTTGTTTCTCCACAAGCATCTAGTTCTAAATCTAAAAAAATACCCAATTCTTTTGGTGATTTGAATAGAGATGCTAGAGGGTAAAAAGAATCATCTTTTGAGGGGGAGCAATCTCCATGTTTTTTAAGGCTATAAAGTTGTTATTAATGATCAATCTGTGATTGATCGAATTTTTGTTGAGTAGATGAATGTTATTTCTATTGTTGAGAAGTATATAGATGAGATGATGGATGCTGATCATGTTGATAAAGTTGTTGATGAACCAATAAATGTAGATACCTCTTTTGTTGTATCTATTGTAGTGGTGTGTATAGTTTTTATTTCTTTAGTTTTTTAGGTTCTGGGAAAGACCTTTCATATTTTGATTAAACCAATGTATGAAAAATGGAACAAGTTTTCTTGTAAAATCAGGATTCCACCAAATAATGGTGATATGGTCATTGAGAATAAAGTGATCCTAATGGATCTTTGATTTATTAGATTGATTCTTCTGTAGATTTTCGTAGGTTTGATTCAAAGATAATTCCACCTTTTCCTACACTTGTTTTCCCTGATTTTTCAGTTAATATGGTCACCAAGGGTGAATTAGATTCTTTCTGTGAAAAACTATTATAAAATTTTATGTGAAGATGAGAACTCAAATTCCTTGGGTCACTAGGTTAGGTGAACAGGATGAAATTTAATTTTTGAATTTGTAATTCATCATATTCAACCAAAAATGATACACCATATCCAAGAAGTTGAAATAGAAAACCAAAGGTTGAAAAATGATTCGGAATATTTAAAATATACCATGTAAAAGATTAAATATTCACAAGTTGATTCCTTGGGAGACTTGTTTTAAATGATTGAAAATATTACCTAAATTGATTGTAGTTCTATTGCTCCATCCACCTCCTATTTTGGATGTTGAGTTTCTTAGATTTGTTGTGTGAGAGGAGCTCAGTGATCCTTGAAGTTATCATTTTGGTGTTGCACCTTCCATACCTAAGGAAACTTTGATAAAGTTTGAACATGAATGTGATCATGCACACGGGATGAATCGAGAATACATGAAGGATATGAGAGATAAAAATGAGACTATAACTAATGAAATCAAGTATTATCTCTCAAGAATTTATACCAAGAATGAGCTGGATGATCATTTCAAGTATCTAGAAAAAAATTTTAGAATGCCTCCAATGGTCCCAAATTTTAAGAGCAAGTCATTTATTTAAAGGTGATGAATCATTTATTGAAGTTGTTTATGGGAGATAAGAAGGAATTCTTCAATGAAATTGAATAAGGTAGAAATATCATAATGTACTTTTTCAATTTGATAAATCCATTTCTGCATCTGCATGGAACTTCAGTTGTATATCAAGAGGCCATACCTGATACTTCCCATCTAACATCCCCTAACTAATAGTCTAGAGTTCTTCAGACCAGTATTTTATAGATAACCTCTTTCAACCTTACTAGCTAGATTCTAGCCATTTTCTCTCTCCCAGAGAGTCGGTTCAGATCCTACATTCAATCATCATCAAAGAGACTCATTCATTGACTGGTACTTCTATAACCATCCCTCAATCTCCCTCAAATCCAATCACACCCTCTTACCTAGACAAGGAAAAGGGAAATTTTTTTTGTATCATCAAGGATTTTTTTCTAAATGGAAATATTTTTTATTATTTATATTCTATTTTCCAATGTATTTTCTATTTTCTTTAAATTTTTTGATAATCTCAAAAGTGGGATAATATTATATGGTGTTTATTTCTATCTTAGTATCATATTCCTTTCCTATTATATATGTTTTATGATCTATATTGATACTATTTTCCATATATGTTTAAACATGTTCCTTTGATATTCTCTTTTCCTTTAATATTTTTTGACGTATAGTTATTATTTTTAATACCATGTGTATTTATTTATATTTGATACCATATGCATAAAATGTCACTATTTACCATTGATTATATGTATATAAAGTTTTAGGATTTTTGATCATCAAAAGGGGGATATTTTTTCCCTCGTTGTTTTAATGATCACTAAATCATGATTTTTATTATATCAATGAGCTTTGTGTTTTGTGATAGTGTTTTATGTTATAGAATATATTGGAAACAAATATTGTTTAGTCTAGGAAATAATCAACACCAAAAATGTCTCACAGCCAAGGAAGTCTCACCGCCAAGCAAGTCTCACCACTAAAAAATGTCTCCCCACCATGGATGACTCACCGCTAAGATGGATATTTGAAAAATTATGAAAATTATCACCATCAGGGATGATTCACTACCATAAAACATCTGCTAAATATCGATATTACCTACCATCAATCTTGGGTCACCCTTGAGGGAACCTTTTTTCAGAATGAAAATTTGATAATGTGGTGAGTCACTGCTAGCCTAACATAATGCCAGAACCTAACTCACCGCTAGACTCAAACACCACCGGTGTGTCTCACTACTAGACTTTGAGTCTGATCAAGACACCTCCTATGTTTCTCCCCATCAAACTCATACACCTCCGTAGATTCATTATTTTAAAGACTCACCACCACTATTATTCTACTTATCATTTTTTATTAAATATCTCTAATGGATATTTTAGGTAATTTAATTCCCAAACTTATTTTAATAATTGTTCCTTAATTTCTCAACATGGATGCACTAAAGAGGGTGTCATCCCTGAGTACAATGATGCAAGATATTCATATTTCTTATCATGTAGATGATTTTTATGCTGATAATGATAAAAGATGAAGCATACTTCCTCATTCTAATAGATGTATAGAGCTAGAACATATAGACATTGATAGAGCTGCACACATGAAGCAAGTTGAAACTTATTGCAAGAACCAAAAGAGTGATTACATGATGAATCTTTATTATACACAATTGAAAGAGTGAAGCACATCCAACATTTAGATTCTACAGTTAGAACAGAAGAATTTTTGACCCTCTATTCCACTTCAAATATATGAACTTTGACTCAAGCCTCATCTTAAGATACATTCAAAATTTACAAGATATATAGCCTATAAGAAAGAGAAACATTATTATTTCTACATTCTTATATGCTCTGTTTGTTTGTTTATATTTACATTATGAGTAGTGTGTGTATAATCTATTTATTACATGTAAATTGTATCTAGTTTTGAACTGAATGATACATAGATATATTCTCTAATTCTTTTTACAATTTTGCCTAAATGTTGTGGTAGTGGTCTGGTTGTGGATTTTTTTATTTTTTCCCACTAATACTATGAAAGAGGTCCCTATAAGGGCCCAAAAGTTGTCTTACTTTTATAGCACCCAATACTGATTTTGGGTTAAAAGTTTATTTTATATAAACTACATGGTAGTATGTGATTTCAAAGTGGAGAGGACTAAGTCTCATATTGATACAAAACCTCTGGTCTTTATTTCTGCTAGTTTTTTTGTTTTTTTTTTCTATACTTTAAACTCTAATTTTCTTTAAATAGTTAAAAAAACCATTACTTGGATAGTTTATCTAAATTATTTTGTATATGTTATTTTTATTGAATAAATTTATTTCAAAGGTTAAAGTAATATTATGTATTGTTTTAACTAATACCTAATCAATCTTTTGAGAAATATTTTAAAAGATTAAAAATTATATCGATCTGCAGTTTTGATAAACTTGGTCATATTTAAATTAATTGGAAGATTTTATTTAAACCTTTTTTAAGTGAAACTTTTATTGGGTTCTCAATTCACAACACCTATTGGGATACTCACTCTAACTAAAAATGTTTTATATTTTAGTAAGTGTTATTCAAATATGAAATAATATTTTATGCAAAAAATGTTTTAGATAATTATTCAACATCATTTTCTATCTATGATGACATCTATTGATATTTATTATACCTTACTAGGAATATGATCCCAAAATACTATATAGTCATAATTGTTTTATTGGGTTTTAAAATTTGACCAAAAATTTGAATTTTTTATTTTGATTGTATATGAGGGGAAAATGGTTAATTTCCCCGAGTAGATGATCTCAAATAATTTTTTTGAACACTCTATATAATTATATGGATTTTACCCTATTATAGGGCTTTGGTGTAATTCCAAGAAATTCATGTTTTGGAATAATATTTAAAATTTAATTAAATAAATATTAAATTATTCATGTGATTTTGGGTTGTTGTATCTTCGGAACGGAACATAAGATGAGATTCTAACTCCATGGTTGATTCTGTAATGGGGGGGTTTTATCAAGGTGTGGTATAAACTCACTTTATGTTCTGGGATTCGAGACAGGTATTAAAAAGGGTAATTAATTAAGTTAAATTAAATAAATTAATAGAGTACCCCCCCCCCATCCCACCCCATTTGACTTCCCCCACACAATAATAAAGGGAGAGTACTTCTCCCTAGATGTGATGACTGAACCAAGGAGGAAGGTAGAGGAGATTTCATTAGACTTATTCCTTGGTGGAGATCTGATTGAATCAAGGTGAAACGGATTCCAGGAGCAGATTTGGACCCGAAGCTTCAGCGTTTAGGCCATGTGGTAGACATTTTTTTTATTTTTATGCCCAAATCCCCATATTTTAGTCATTTTAATGTTTCAAATAACTTTTATGATTATATAAGGACCACATGGGGTCAACCTATACCTAATCGGGGAAACCGGTGTTTCAGAAGGTTTTCTTGGGTTTCTGATTTGGATAACCTGACTACATGAAATATGGTTTTAAGAACACACACCATATGTTCTTCCTTTTTAGGGATAAAGAGAAGAAGACTATTATAGGGCATGTAGTCTGAAGTGCCCTCCTTATAGTGGCACTCAGTGTGCAGCTAAGTATATAGCCAGATGACCTGGGTTGGGGGGAATAACTATTTAGGGTATATAGCTATAACCTATGTGGGTTACACGCCGCGTAAGATGACACAACCAAACAAAGATACATGGTCAATCCATGTGTGGTACATGGGTAGGGGCCCCATGTAGGGTACACACCATATACCAGAACTACACATCATGTACTTGGGTTTTTACATGCCAAGACCATCTAGAGTATACACCCATGTGGGGAAATGTGAACACATTCCATGTATATGGGCATACACATCATGTGATGCTCTTTTTTCACCTTTTTTGGGGGTTTTGGGTGGTTTTTTCCCTAGAGTCAGAATTGGATTTATGGGTAGTCCATTATGAGAATTTTTTTCATGTTATCATGATGGTAGAATCCTTTTGGAATATAGAGTCCTTTTGTATGGTTTTTTAGGACAAAAATATTTCAATAGGAGGATTCCCTCTAGGTTTGGATTCAGAATCATCTAGTGGGTTAGGTTGTAAGCTATGAGGCCCAAGTGAGGGTTTTGATCACAATGATTTTCATAGTCTGAATGTGTCATAGTAATTTTATTGAGGTTCCTCGAATATATCTCGAAAGTTAGGATTTAGTTATATCTCTGAATAGATCTTGGTTTGTCCCTACGCATCAGGACTAGTTGCTCGAGGTTAGATTAGTTGAGGTTTATATCCTGTATTTGGGGATCCGAGTGGTTGGAACCCCCAAATTGGTTGACATCATAGAATAGATGTTACAGTTGGGTATCATTAGGGTGTTGATCTGAATCAGAGGGGATCTTGAGGATCCTTATATTGGGGGTGGACTCTGATCAAGTGATCATTGGATGTCGTAGTCATCTTTTCATAATTTCACGTGTCATGGACCCACTTTTCCATGCCTTGTTTCGTCATTATTGATAAAATTTAAATTGGATTCCATTTAAGGATACTTGATGATATTCCTATGATGGGATTGTCATGAGTTCTTGAATGAGATAGAGGAACCCCTCATGGGGTGTCTTACACTTTCATTATCTTTTGGGATCTTTTAGGATCCTTGGAAGTGCATGTGTGTTTGACTTGTCGTTGTTGTGTTTTCTCTTGGCTGTGAATGTTGATACTTGGTCTATGCTTGAATAGATGTTTTGATATGGTTGGGATACCACATTTTGAATCCCAGTTACTAGAAATTTATGTAATGTCTAAAAGACCTATATAAATGATCAATAGGTATGGTTTTGGATATCCATAATTGAGATTATTGGATAGTATGATTTATGTTATTATTAATATTTTTTCCATGGTTTGAGTGATGGAATGAGGTTCTAGTCATGCTGTTTGATATTGTTGAGTATAGTGTATGTGATTTAAAATGTTTATGGTTAGAGGTTGGACTGATTCTCTAGGCATGGATAGAATACTATATTGATTATGTGTCAGACTGAGTCTATATACACATATAGTTTACTTTGTTGTTTATGTGTGAGAATAATGCTCTGGGAAATGATGGTATGCCAATTAGGATGGATGGTGGACTGAAGCTCTTCATCCATGGTTTAAGTGTTGGACAATGCTTCAAGCATGCTAATTTGATATATGGCTTAGGTTCTGAAATGATGATCTATGAATGATTGATGTGATTTATGGTTTTAGTGTCAGACTAATTATCTAGGACAGATTGATTTAATATATGGTTTTAGTGATGGACTAATTCTTACTGAACTATTGTTTATGATTCATGTGATAGATTTTAAAATAATGATTTGGGATTTGTAGTACTTTGGTGTGGTAACTGGGAAATATGTGTCGAGGTGCCTAGTATGAGATAATGTTTGGGTCGTGAGGATAATGTAGGGGATGAATTAGTTTAGTATTCCATATGATAGGAATATCATGTGATAGGTCCCCAAAATTAACATGTTTGGTTGTGGATTCCATGGATATGGATCCCATAGGTTATTTGGGAATCATAGTTATTGATATATGTTCGGAGATACTCTGGTATTGGCCAAAGAAGGTATGGCTAATTGAGGTCTTCGACCTATGGATTGATGGTTATTTTATTTGTATTTATTTTTAGTTATCTTTGGCTAGACTGAGGATATTTCATGAGAATGCACTTGTGGAAGCAGTTTATAGGTTCACAATTTAGGGTAGTATACTAATATTTATTTATCACTTTCTATATATGCACCTCGGTGTGCATGTAGACCCTATGTATTCTTTCAGGTTGAGCATGGATGCACTATGGATCAGCCTAAGGCCTAGGATTTCATGGTTGATCTGGATGCTCCTGTGGAGTTTAAAGATCAAGCTAGAGTATCTTTATAGGGTATTGGGGACTCGGTATGTGACATGGCTCGGATTTGGTAGTAGGGACTGATGTATTTGTTGTTTTAGTTGTTTACTTTGAATATGTGATCGACCTAGTGGGCATTCAATGTTGTTTTTATGGCATGGTTGTTCGGGCCATTACTGTATTTCATTTTATTACAGCATGCATTAGATTTAGTTTATTTATTCTTATGAATTCTATAATGTGTTTTATATTTGGTTATTTACTTCTAGTTTTTTCCTCTGGTATAGGGGTATAGTCTCCTCACAGTTCGACTTTAGACCCCTACTACTAGTTGGCAGACTCTAGCATATGGCAAGGCATGGTTGAGGTCTTGCTGTAAACCGGATCAGGGCACCAGTTTAGTGTAACCTGGGTTGGGGACATTATAGATACCATTCATATTCTTTCTTTGAATGGTTTATTTTTATTATGACATTATGTTTATGAAACCCTTTTCTTTTTTCATGGGTTATACCATGGTATAAATCTTATGAAACCCACTTCTTTTTCTGTGGGATATGTTATGATTAAAATTTAAAATGATTATGGAACCCATTTAGTTTTCACATGTTATGATATGATGAAATGTTTATTAAACCCATTTCATTTCAGGGGTTATGATATTATGAATGTGTTATGATCATGTGTCACACATATGTATGATGTTTATTATTTTATGGGTGGGACCAATATCTACCTCTAATGTGTTGGGTAATGATAAATTTTCTACAAGTTTAGAGGGTACATAGGTGGTTAGTCTAACCCCTAAAAGGAGGTAAAATTGGTGATTTTACTAAGCCTCAAGGGGTGTTCATGGGAGGTCATCCCAATCCTAAAGTAAGTATACATGTGGGAATCCCAAGCCTATCATGTTATGAAATTCTTGGTGGGTAGACTTGCAAAACATTTTCTATTATTATATGTACACCACAAAACTACTTCTTATGACAATTTTATGCTATCATAACTTATGTTATTTTATTCTCTAATGATTCATGCCTTATGAACTTACAAGAATTATGTCATGACATATAATTTTATCTTTGATATGAAAGGAATGGTTTTAAAATGTTATATTTATTCTTGCATACCCTTATATTAATGTTATTATAACATATATCCCTTGTTCACACTTACTTAGAATATGATATCACCCTTTCTTATGTTTCCTTTCCCACAATTATGAAGAAATGTATTATTTATGATATTACTAACAAGGGTTCAAGTTAGGAATAACATAATGGGAGTTTATGTAGTTTACCTATAGACCATTTATTTATGTTTCTCATTTTTCAAAGACACTAAACTATTACAGTAATCATGTGTTTTATTATGTATTGTAATTAATACTAATAAAAAATGATGTAATGTATATGTATGATAATATTGGGTCATTATAATTGTTGTAAAACACCCATTGGAAAATGGGAATGTTAATGATAACATAATAATATATCTAGTGGTTATCTAGGATGAGATTCAATCAAGTGCTAAAGTTATATCAAATGAAATAGCTCAAGAAGTGGATTTCATGGTGCATTAGTCAATTGTTCAATAAAATTCTATTGAAGGTTCATTAATTACAGTCCTTTCAGTACATGAGTTTCTTGTACCATTTTCTACAATGAGATAAGGGTTGTATACCACTATTATAAGACTCATAAGTATTGGTTAAGAGGATTCCAATTTTACTAATATTGGTGTAGATCCCTTGATTTAATTATCAAGACCTGATAACGATGAATGGAGAGTAAAAATATAAAAAAAATTATTGGGAATGATTTTCTCAATTATGAAGAAGAATAAAGAGGCATATCATATGAGAATTTATTTTTAGTCGCTATAAGAAGAAATAAGAAATATTCATCTTATACCTATCATGTTGAATAGAATCTATCTATGGGAGTGAATCCAAAAGTAGAATTGGATCAAGAAGTGGATAAAAATTGATAAAAGAATTTTACTTCCTATGATGAAGTTAATATTAGTATAACAGAGGTGAATTCTTCTATTGTTATAAATTTTGGAAAGTAAATTTTTTCTATTCTCAATGGGCTATTGTCTGAAGTAAATTCTATGTGGACTATGTTAACAGAGGTTTGAGTGGATGTTCAATTTCTTAAATAGAATTCATTTCCTAAGGATGATTAACATGTTGGAATCATGGTATGAGTAACTCATTGAAATTATTTCTACTTAAAATAATCTGGTATTGAAGAAAAATATTATCCATTTAAATAGAGTAATAAAATTTTCATGGATATCTCTTAGAGAACCCCGATTGCTGGATCTAGTAAGGAAGGGTTTACAAATCAATTCTTTATGGAAAATAATATGGAATCAATCAAATGTTCACTTGAAATTTTGAATTATAAAATTACATCTATAAAATTTGAATTTCTTTCACCAAACCTTCTATAAGTCATCAAGAGATATCTAGTTCCTTAAATTAGAAGAATACCCATCCTTCCTAAAAGCACTCTCCACAGTTCGAGTCATTTGTTGAAAAGTTTGGGTAATCTAATTCAAGAAAATGTTCCTTTTTTTAAGGAGATAGTAGTAAAAGATTGTGTTGACAATAGTTTCATTATAATAGGCCTTGGAAAGATATGTAGTTAATTTTATAGAAACTTTTCTTATCTAAATGATCTGATCAAAGAGTTTCAATAGTTTGTTCTCTCATCTTTTCTTTTTGAATCTTCCTCAGAAGAAGAAAATTATTTTGGTGGACCATTAGAGTGGCCTATTGATAATAAAGAAAAATAAGTGGTTTTTTTCCTAATCATACCCCTGACTCTGGTACTAGTTTTTTATAAAATCATTATATATGTTGAAGAGGATGATTAGTATTTTTGAAATAAATTTAAACATTCAAAGATTTATCATTACCTTATTCAAAAATACTTGTCAATGATTTAATATTATTTTTTATTTTTATTTTCATGATTTTTTGAATAGGATAGAAATTTAATCTGATTCACTATTTTAATTACATGGTATATGGTCACTTAGAAATAAAATTTCATATCTTTATCATACTGACTCTATGCACCTAAAGGAAACTCCTACTACAATTTATGCTAAGGAGAACCGGATACTAGTTCCTAAATCCTTAAAAACAACTTTTATTACATCATCCAATTTATCATTCACTCATAGGAACATATTTTATATAATGAGAGATCACAAAGAATATAATCAAATTTGGTTAAGTACCTTAAGAAAGGTTCCTCACAATAGAGCTGGCATAGGAGGCCATTTTGGCTCAGATGCTCCATTGGATGTTATAGAGAAAGTGATGATGCACCATTTCCTATATAATATTTTCCCATGGTCATCATCAATCATTTAAAAACCACTACCCAATTATTATTCTATAAATGTTCCTCCAAAATACTAAATTTTTACTGTGTGTTGTTTCACTGATGATTTACTTATAACATTTGAATACTTGAATGCATATTTCTTTGGATATAAATGGATTTCTATTTGAATGTGTTCTATTAAACCTATTTTATATTTATTATTTGGATGTTTTTTTATCAATTCCATGTGAATATGTGTTCATTTTAGTTATTAATATTCAAATAATTTATACTTGATAATGTGCAATAGTGAATGTGTTTCTCTATACTTTCACCATCATTTTTTATATCATAAAAAGGGGGATTATTTTAGGAGTGTTTATGGAAATACTTATGGTAGAATTTTTCTAAAATATTTTATGAGATAACTCAATATATACAAAAGGGGTTACTTATAAGATTCTCTTGATTATTTATTTTTTGAGTTTTGTAATAATCAAAAAAATTGGAGATTATTGAACTCATTAATGTTGTTCAAACAAATCTTATTATTACGTATTTTTTCATTCTCATAAAATCGTCATTTTTTACTGATCTATATTTTTTTATGGATCATATTTTTTATTCTTGACTTATTTGGATTCCTTGAGTTTTGGTTAAGAAATTTTCCTAAGAAATTTCATTTAAATTTAAATGTTTTATCTTACACATAAAATATTTATCTTATAAATAAACTAAATTTTAGTTCATTATAAAGGAAATTATGATATTGAACATAATTGTAAAATGAACATCTTATCACATAATTAATTTATCTTACAGAAAGAAAAATAGGTCAGAAATATAAGTTAGATGGATTTCTAGAAAATACTTTTATCTTACATGGATTTTTATTTATCCTAAAAAATAAATTTATAAATGAGTTATCTTACATGATAAAGAATCCAATATCTAATTAAGTGTTTTATCTTATAGATATTGTTTATCTTATGACACTAAGATTATATTATGATAATAGTTATTTTAGATACTTGTGTTATATAGATTTATTTATCTTACTGATAATCGAGATTTTACTCATAGAGAAACAATATCAATCAGATATTTTATTTACCATTGTCATAACTTTTTAAAATTCAGCTTATACATTCATCTGCATTAGAAAATAAGTTTTATAAATAAGGTTTATTTGGATAGAATTTATTTTTCCCAAGAATTTAAAAATATGATAAAGATGAAATTTGTTGCACCATGTCATCTCTATTAATTTCATATTTGGAAAACAATGACATGAACTAATTAAAATCGTATTTATTCAAATATCAAAAGTATTATTAACTCAATTTTTGGGATTAACAAGTGTGATTAAATAAAATTCAAAATAGAATATATAATATAATGTACCATAGTTTCATGAACAAGTGTTGGAAATACATAGACATATATAATGACATAAAAAATAGATAAAGAATACAAGGGATACACATATTGTTGTGTGATAATTTATTTATCACCTCTATTATTATAGTTTCAAGGCAGTCCTTTACAATTAAATAACTTCTAGAGATTCTCTTTGAGGAATTTTTTTCTCTAGACATTTCTTCATCACCTATCAGTTTCTTATTTGAATTGTGTGCTAAACATATATTTATATTTCTTTTCATATTTCTATCTATTTTAACTCATAGTTTATTAGTGTTATAAAACCGTGGAGAATTCAAGTAAAGGTGTATCTTATCTTAAATATCTTGAAAAAATTTTGTAATAAGAAAAAGCTTTAGGCACTTTTTTAGGGAAGCCCCTGAAAAGGGTTGGTAAAGTGAACATCACCAAACTCATGGTGTACATTCCTGGTGGAGTTAACTAGGCTATCTTTGTGCCCAAAACTACTATAATTTTTTTATCTTTATCTTTCTATTTTTCATTATGATACATATTTGGTATCATAGAATATCATAATTTTTCATTCCTAATGAGAGGGTGGGTTTTAAGTAAATAATAGTTAAAGAACTAAATTTACCCCCTTTTTAATTTATTGATATGTTTGTCTCAAACCAAAATATGGTATCTTAGAGGATTGAAATATATAAATAATTTCTTTAGGATAGATAATCCATTGAATATCTATATCAATGATGACTTTTATATGGATTCAGACCCCCAGAAGAGCACCACAAGTTTTGTGTTCACTGGTGGAGGAACTAAAATTATCTAAATGTTGTGGAAATAATTGATAGTTATATTTTCTAAAATAGAAGATAAGTACATGAGTAAATAGAAGTGGGGAAGGAAATAGTTTAATTAATTCATTTAATGAAAGAGATCAAAAGGATTTGGGATTGTGGATTTTTGTTTTGTGATAATTAGAGTATAATCTATCTAACTCAGAATCCAGTGTCTCACTTGTAGATGAAACTAATAGATTAAAAATACAATTTAATCTAGAATAATTTTTAGGATATGGAAGTATAGTTAATAAATATATCCAAAACATAGAATCTAGTTGATATGTTCACCATGGTGTTAGTCCAAGATTGTTTGAGGAAACATTATGCCTTAGTGGGACATGGATGAACAGAAGGACAAGGATACATTGTGTATTGTAGAATTGAGGGATTTGAAGTATTTTGCTAAAATATTATGTAATTTACATTGATATATTGATGAATTCTTCTAATTTAATATTTTAAGAATGTGAAGGTAATTTAAATTATTGATTTTGTTTGATGGGAAGAAGAATCTCTGGTAGATTTATTGACTTATTATATGGTGAAATGGTAGTATAGTACTCTAATGCTGGTAGTTTCATTGAAATATGTTATCTTATAATGGTATGTAGTGGTAAATCATAATTATTTTTTCAATATAAGATAAAAAGTGGGTCCTCATAGTTTAGTGGGAATGGTATGGGTAACATTTTCATTGTTTACTAGAAGTTAGTGGTCACCCTGAAGTTACTACAAGTGACCGGCAGTCTCCATAGTTCAATGGTGGGATACCACCAAAAATAAAAATTCATTGAAAATATAATAATGATTAAGCCTTACTATATATTTGGAATGTGAACACTTGTAAAATTGCATTTTGATGTAAAAAATAAAGTATACTGATTTCAGTGTTATCTACTTATTGTGTTGTAAACCTTTATAACTTCCAATTCTAATGATAATGGAATCATTTTTTCTCCAATGGATATAAGACTCATATCAAAACCATGTAAAATAAAAGTGTTCATATTTAAATTATTTTTTTATTTTATTTTTTATGAATGGTTTTTAATTTATGTGAGAGTGTGTTTATGAGGAAGTCAACTTGGTGTAGTGAGTTGGGTGTGAAGAACTTCCAATCTTCCCGTGCATCAAGCACATGGGAGTCTTTACCCATCAGTTGATATTATCAGAACTTGTTCAATTATACTCATAAGTTCTAGTGGTGTAATTTCTAGTAGATCAATGGTGGTGGATTCCCATCAAGAGTGTCCAGATCTACCAATCATTAGATACTATGTTGTTTCTTGGAGTATCACTTACATAATAGATTTTTCTACTCTCAAATTCATATCATTTTTCATCCAACTACTCTCCATAAAAGATTATCTCTCATCCTAGGTAAAAATATTATGTTTACAAGTTATATGGTGGTTTCTAATTTTTTTATGAAGGTTCACGCATGGAGGGACACCATGTTAGCTATATTTTGGGTTCATATACCTAGTGTTTCACTTCCTTTAAAAGGAACAGTGTTTTTTAAGGGTGTCTAAAATTCCCTTAGTTAGTTACTTTATGTAAAAGATGGTACCTTATTAAGGAAACACACTATGGGGGTCAGGGTTTGTGTAAATAAAGGATTTATAGCCTTTATTCCCTCTGTAAATTCTTCTACAAGTGGATTCTACCATATTATTTTAGCTAAGACTTTTTATTACTCTAAGGTTATTTTTTGTCTGTAATACCACCTTAAGGGTCATTTGGAATCCTATTATCATATATATAACCTCAAGAACTAGTTTTTTTGACCATTAGTAGGCTGATCAGTGATGAAGTACCCCTTATAAATCACCCTCTTTGGTGATCCCAAATAGTTTTTGTTGGATATCCCCTTGAAATGATTTTAACTATAACCTATAAAACATTAACAATTATAGAGACCATCAAGATATATTCTTCCATTTCATAGGTTAGTGAGTGGTCCAACCCTACTCCTTAGTCCATAGATGTATTCTGAAAGTTTTATTATCAGCTTTCTAAAGGTGGGTTAAGAGTGCTTGTCATCTATGGATGTTTCGTCGTAGAGGACACTCCCCATGTCATCACCCCCCAGACCCTCATATTTTTAGGCCTTCTTCTCTAACTTTTTTGATTTTATAATCTTCAGTTTCCATCTATAACGGTTTTTTATTTATCCAATGGGAAGGTGATAGAGATTTTTTATTTGATAGAAGTATTTATTTAGTATGTCCCCTTCTAAATATTGGTATTCCTCATTTTGAGCTTGAAGATTCATCTCACTTGACTTTCCTAGTGCCTGGTTATTCAATAATAGACATTGAGATGTGTGATCCTACTCCTATAGGATGCAGTTGGTATGTCACTATTGACAACACTTCTTCTATGGATAATATCATGACTATAACCTCTTTGATATTTTCAGTTTTAGGTACTTTTGATGCCTTAGCATTGAATAGTTAAATGTTATAGGGACCCCCCCCCCCTCTCCAATAATATCATTCGGGGAGGAAGAGTGCCTCTAACTTCTCTGGTGAAAAGAAAACAAGATAGAAATCCAAGTATTGTGTTGTAATCTATTCAACTTCACTATGAGGCCTTATAAGTAAAACTCACAAATCCTTTAAGGCTTTTCCCCTCTATTTTCTAGGATATCTATGATTATTTGTAATTATAGGGGGTTAGGATTACCAAATAAAGGTGATTTATTTATACATGAACTAATTCATTAATAGGTTTCTAGCATGTCCATCCTTGATCCAAATCACAAGGTTGTATCTATTCACCAATTTAAAGATATAATGCATTTGGGGAACTACATACATGATAGATTGACTAACAAACATGTTTGAATATTTGATAAAGATACATATTCAGTTTAACCTCATTAATTATTCCCCTCAACACATAATGGATTAAGTAACTCAATCCTTTATCTCAGTTTACCTATCCATCTTTTAAAAAAAGTGTAAAGATACTAAAAGAGGTAATCTCTAGAAGCCTGTAGATCCTTTATCCTAGGCCCTTTATGTAGAGACCCAAAGACTGACGTACATGGACATTACATTAATTTTACGGAATACTTAGTACATAACAAAAACACACACACAAGGATCATAATAGTTTGGTGTCTTTGGAAACTCGGAATATAATCTTCTAATCCTGTTGAAAGATATTCAACATCTCCCATAAAGATCTTCCTTTTTTTTATACCTAAAACCTTTCTTTATATCCTGGGGAAAAGAAAACATAAAAGGGTGAGCTCAAATGCTCAGTAAGGGTAAACAAAAGAAATATCAATCACATCATATACATAAGCACATAACTTTTGGAAATATTAACCTGTAAAAGAGAGAATAATTTCATAACATGGTATAAATCATGGAAGTGAAATGTAATCACAATAATCATAACTTAAAACATTAAACTTTGTGGCATTCACACATAATCATATAGAATCATTTCTTGTTAGTCAAGACTCATTTCCAAGACTATCTTAGTGGACAGTCCCTTTCTGAACCGAGTCACCCTCGTTTCAGTCCTGTTTCACTGAACCGGTATAACCTACCATTCCAGCCATGTATATCTCATGAGATATAAAATCTTTACCCGATGCATTGGAGGGAGATATAGGTCCCACCCATCTCATAATGATACCATTCTTATGTGTGCCACAAAATCATAAACCATACATCATAGCATAACCCATGTAATAAAAATGGGATTCTTAAACAACATGACATCATAAAACAATTAATATAAGATAACGGAATTCATAAAAATTATTCCATCAAAACATAATCAAATCAATGTAATAATAGGGATATAAAAACAACCCTTTATTATCTTAGATGGAAAATAATTTTGATAAAACACTTGAACTCCATACTTGAGTAAAATATCCTTTTTTCTTCAAAAACATTTTTCCTTTCTTAACATGTCATACAACTTTAAACTAAAAGAAGTTGATTAAAAATAAACTTGAAAACTTGTAAAGGATGCTTCTTAGAAATAATGTTTTAAAAATCCATTCATGTCGTATAAGTTAAAAAAACATTCTTCGTACTTTTGTCGGAAAAGTCAAAAAGTACCTCGTACGAAAAACTCCAAAAGATTCCTTTCATATCTTTTACTAAAATCTCACCAAAGGGTAAAATTTGATATAAACTATTGTATAAGGATATAAATATTACATATTGGTGATACATGGATGTGGATGATAAAATACACCCCAGAAATTACCAAAGTAAAAACAATCTCGGATAAAAGTGAGATTGTGATATTTCCCTTACCTTAGGTACGATTTGCTTCGTAAGTGTCAGAACCTCCTGTATAATGATTTAAATAATGTCATTGACTTATTAAATAATCATATTCATTGTTATGATATCATATATGGTTCACTTATGACTTTATATTACCCGTTCTTTTGTAAATTCCATGTTAAAGAGCGTTTTGGGTAAAATTGTTTCATCTGTCATCCGTGTTTTGACTTGTAATTATTCATATGATTACTTATATCATGATTACTTAATTCCAGAATATAAAACATGATTTATATATATATATTCAGAATATACATATATATAATAAATCAGTAAATGGAAAGAAATACACCGTTCACGGAGACGGTAGGTCGTACGTACGCATGAACGCTGTTTTCGTTTCCTTATTGAGTTGAACGGAATTAAGTAGATGACATACATATATATACACATAAATACAGTATCATTATTATGTCATATATTTCATGATTACTTATTATATATACTTTACAATCATTCATTAATGGTTAAAGTGGAGAATGAATCTCATCGCGTCGTGGAGACGGTAGTCCGTACGTACGCACGAGCGATGATATCGTTCTCATGATCGTGGGACTGAATTGGAGTGTATGTATACTATTTCAGAATCAATATCACTTTAATATAATAATATATAGTTATTATTTACACCATTATACTCATCCAAGTAAGGTGGTGGTGGAAAATAGATTTCACCACGGCGTGGAGACGGTATTCCGTACGTACGCACGCGCGGTGATTTCGTTTTCCGTAGGATGGATAGATTGTGAAATAGGGTTGTTTCATACATATAATAACATATCAGTATATGAGTGATACTGATGTTATTACTTCATAATGAAACAACCTAAGAAGAAGAATTGGAAGAAGAAATAAAGGTGAAAGAATCGGTAACGGACATTACCTCTTCTTTGAAGTGCTTCTTTGAGACCTTTGTTTAGGGCACTAAAATTGGTCTTTCAGGAAGACCAGAACCTCTAGTATGTTTCTAGGGAAGTGGAGAGGAGAATTTTTCAGGGTTTGGCCGAGCTTGATGGCTCAAAGTTGTGTGAGGAAGAGAGGGAGGAGGTTCCCTTTTATAAGGGAGGAGAGGGGCACCTTTGGAATAACTAAAAATATTATTTTATTATAAAGTCAAGTTCGGTTTTAAATAGCTCCAAATTGATTTATTTCGAGGATAAGGTGGGGATGGGTAGAAATCCTCTCATACAATAGAATTTAGACAAGTTTAGGTTCCTATTTTAACCTTATCATTTAGATTTAACATTAAGTTAAATAATTTTACTTTTACCGTGTCATCTTGTGTTCTTACACTATAAGGTTAATAAACTTACTATAAGAAGCCAAACGAACCCCAAGTTGTTTATTATTAATATATATAACCTTATCTAAGTCATTTGGCCGAACCTTAGATTTTTAGTAATAAAATAACAATTAATAATATAATATTTGTTTTAAAAACTATTTTATGTCAATTTTGACACTATTTAGAAATTGATTTTTGTGAAAATCATAAAACAATTATAAGTTCGTAAAAAGTTAATTAAATCAATACTAACATGTCATATAAACCTATAAAATTATTTTAATTCATAAAAATTCTCAAATTATATTTATTTGGGTATTTATAACATCAATTATGTCAATATTTCATTAATAAGATAATTACTGCATCATCGTTGTGTCATACATAAATTAACTTATTTAATGTCTAAAAATTACAAATAAAATACAATTATGTAGGAAATCATTTTAGCTTTCTAATTAATATTTATAGTCGAATTTATCTTATGTATAACCCCATATTAAAAATATTTTAGTAAATAAACTTTGATTTTAACTCTTTTAACCCTTCTTTAAATAAATTAATAATAAATGTCCTAATCTAATCCAAGTGGGCCTAAATGGTCATATTTTATTCCTAAGTTTGTTTTTGGTCGAATTACACATGTCAAATAGAATTAGGACATGTGTTAAGGTAATAATAATATCATTTCTACCCATAATTACCCTATTTACTTTTAACCGTGGTAAAAAAAGTAAAAAGTTATTATTCACCAAAAAATTATTTTCATCTCATTGAACCACATTTTACTTACTGACATCAACCGTGTCTCTCGGATTTTTTAAATTCCACTCACATAAGCGGTAAAATTAAGTTTTATGAACAATTCAGTTTTTTTTAACTACCACTTAGTGGTTTCACTATTCATCAAAAATTGAAAGTTTTCAGAAAAATACCAAAAAATAGGCCTAAGCTATATTTGATATTATGAACTCAAAAATGATTTCTATTTTACCAAATTTAAAACATATCAGTTGCATTAATTAATTTAAAAATTAATTCCCGTCGTCAAAACAAAAGGCGTGTTTTTAAGAGATAGTAACTATCAAAAGATTGACACTTGTTTATAACTGGTTTAAATGTGAAATTACATCCAATGACCAACATTGTATTAAATTGTAAAAATATATTCTAAATATACTTTAAAACCACTAAAATTAATAATTTATCACTATTAATTATTTCGATTGAAAAAGTTGTTTTTAATTAAAATTTAGTAATTTTCACTATTCATCAAAATATGAAAGTTATCCGAAAATCACCAAAATTTCACCCTAAGCTAATTTCGATATTACGAATCAAAAAATGAATTCCATTTTGAAAAATAAAATTTACAAAATTTCAAAAAGTGGTTATTACTATTCATAACGGCTAGTTTTAATAATATTTTAATAGCATATTGTTGTTTAGTGAAACTCGTTATTGCGTACTACACACGCTATCGAGGAAGGTCGCGATTGAGTGTAATGAAAGGCAAGTCAAGGATGCGTGTTGTGCAAGCTCCTTTTGGTGTAGCGTACAACACAAGACATTAATAAAATTAAAAAGAATATTTTTCATAAAATCTCGGGGTGTTCCACTTTAAGCTACTATTTTAAAAGATATTTTGACATGATATAGGATCAAAATGAAAAGAAGGGTGGTAATAGCTATTCATTTTTTGTGATAATGGTTTTAAATAATCTCTATTAGAAAATAAATTCATAGATCTTGGTTTATTATATGATAACTACATTTGGTGTAATAACAAGAATGAAAATTAGAGGACCTAGAGTCACTAAAAGAGGTGTTTATCTAACCATTAAGGAATCACCAGTTTCCCCCAACGCATTTGTTACCCATATGACTAGAGATATTTCATATCACTCTTCATTGTTGATCAATGTGCACCCTTTGGGGATAAGTATCATTAGTTAATATTCTTTAAACTATAGATTTAGGTTACTTTCTTCATGCACATAATGAATTTCTCCTACTGTACATCCATGAAATAATATTAATAGAGTCTGATGCAAAACAAAAACATGAGAATGAAGAATGATATTATGGAATGCGATAATGGATATACTAACAATCACACTAACTTATAATACATGAAAATGGAAATCATCCTGCAAGATTTTAGGATCTGGAAGATATGGGTAGATACTAATTTTTTGGAAATTTCTAATAAAAATATACTCCTAGTGAATTACTTGATAGGGGAGTAAAGGAAAGCATGGAAAATAACTAGAGTATTATAGATCAAAGAGGTAGATGGGAAAAAAATTCACACATTCATTAAAGAAAGGAAGTTTATTTGGAATTTTAACATGTATTTGGATGGTGGTTGTTATACTAATGATGTCAAATTTAATAGTCCTTTAGTTGTCTCATACTTATCTTTTCTATATTTATGTTCATGGGTAGAGATGACGGGTAGATATCTCGAAGAGGATAATGAAAACTCATTTTAGATGATATCCTACATATAATAGATTAAATTTAAAATATTATTATGAAATATATACCAATAGAAGAGTAGATCATAGAAACGATCAACAATATCACTTAATATAGTGTTATGGGCCCTTATGACTTTCCAAGTTCATTTTATATAGCAGCATGGGACATTATTAAAGGAGATACTATCCATACCATTCCAGATCAATTCAAAGAAGGTTCCCTCCCCATATCAACAATAGTGTGGAAATGGGTTTTTAATATTGATGTTTTATTCCTAATATCAGTTAACAAGATATTTATTTATAATAGATATTGTAAATAATTTTTTAAAATTTATTAAAATAAAAAATATGAAAAATAATTTTTCAGGAAACTTATTTCATAACTGATGTGGAAATTCCTCTGACGATCAAAAATTGAGGAACGTTTCATTCCATTTAGATTATAAAGGATGTGAAAGGTAATTTTTAACATTGATTTTTCAAAATAAATAATGTTAAAAATGATCTTCCAACTCAGTTATTTTATAACCAATATAAAAAACCCTTCCAAAAAGAAAAATGGGGGCACTTTACAGGTTGTATATAAAGTAACTATTTAATGTGGGAGACCTTTTTTAATGTTGGTTATTATTAATAATAGATATTAAAGAAAATATTTCATGTTAGTAATTAAATAGCCATCTTGTAATATAATTTTTACATCAGTTATAAAAATAATCAATATAAAATATTTGTTTATAATTTTTTAAAACAAATATAAAACACTACTCATACCTATATTATAAGAAATTAACAAAAGAGAGGAGAAAATACCAGCAGTATAATATTTAATATAGTTTTATGAAAACTATTTATATTAAAACTTTGTTAAAATTATAAAAAAATGTGATTTCAAACTTAAAATACATAATCTACATTACAAATATAAATAGGAAAACTAAAAATGAATCAAACTTGTAAAATAATCATCCTCTACTCCCCATATATTATTTATCTCATTTTTATTATTTGGTTGAAGAGTTTCAAAAATATATAAATTAAAATTAAACTATTCAACATTTATTCTCAATATAATAATATGATAAAGAAAAGTAAAATAGATAATAAATCCCAAAATTTTCAAAATTGGTAATAATACCGGTTATAATTATTTCATACATAAGCCTCAGAACATAATAACCATATTTTATTACACCTTGTTGACGATGATAATTTTGTTTCAAAAATAATTTATCATTTGAAAATAATATTTTAAGAATCTTTTAAATTATAATAATTATAAAATAAGTTGCCTTTTTTAACACATAATAGATCTTATTTTCCCTTCTTATTAATAATTTTGTATAGTGATTTCATTCCATGTTTGAAAATATTATGTATTGAATAAAATAAAAACTTATTATAATATATAAATACTCAAATAATCAAACTTAAATCTATAATACTTATTTATATTTTTCTCTAACATTCCCAGGAATAGAGTATAACCTGTAAGTGGTGTTTTCTTAAGGGAAAAAATACACAATATCCAATGGACACTAATATAAAAAATATATAATGGGAGTTTTAATATAATTAAGTTAAATTAGACTATAATGAACTAAATTTTTCATACCCATCAAGATAATAAAGAATCCAATACTTAATTTCTTTATTTTAAAATCATTTATAAATATATTTAGTTTTTTCTTCATAAATAATTTTTTTATTGGAAAAATAAATTTTGGGTCATGAATAAATAAACTAATTTTCATATTATAATAAATAATAACTATATAAAGATACCTAATAAAAACAAACATAGTTGGTAAGTTGGATCAAATTGATATAAATAAAATAAGTATGATAATTGACTTGCAAAGGAAAACATTCATCATTGTGAGGCCCAACATATCTGCAACCACAAGCTCCAAGATGACTCCCTTAAAAATCATTAGTGCATAATCACACAAAAAAAATTAGAAGACATCGTCATCTCATTAACATATAGCATCATAAATTCAAACGATGATAATTTAGAAATTCCTTCAAAATAAGTTGTAGATGAAGTTGAAGGGGCATCAACATATTTTTTTTCTCTATAGTATGTATTTACACTTGATTTATTCTTAGAATATATATATATATATATATTAAAATATTAAAATAATATTAAATAAAAGCTATAATTGATTCATACCTCAGTGTTATGTTGTCGTACAAGTATAGAATTTCAAAGAAAAAATGTCTAACACTTTGTTCAACTCTAAAAAAATCATCATTATGGAATGATACTCTAATTGATGTGTCTATAATATCATGTCACAACCCATCCTTGGGGCCCGTGTCGTGACTACCCCAAGCCTGCCTTCCTTAGGCTAGGGGCCGGTGACTAGCACCAAAGGCATAATTCTCGATAAAAAGGGAAGGCATTGCCTTGAGAAAATAAACAAAAAAACATAGTATGCAACCGAAAGTAAACACTAAGTAAAACTATATACAAAAGAAAGTGTTGAAAGGAAAGAGCCTGGAAATACAAGCCCAACAGTAAAGTACAGTACAACTGAAAAGCTAGTACAACTACAGTAAAGTAAAACAACAAATATAGAGTCATCATCCGAGAATCCCACCTGAAGGGTGGGTATAGATGGCCTCCTCAGCGCCCCAGGTCCGTCTATCCACTCTGTGAACATCTCGCCAAGTGTTCCACCTCCAGGTACCATCCAGCTCCACAAGTCTCTACCTCGATCAGTATTGTCTGTCGTCTGCAACCAACACAACAAAGTGCGGGCATAACCCATGTAGGGGTGAGTATAACGATACTCATTAGGGACCCCAAGTCCCCTGAAGGTCTCCGAGAATCCACAAAGGATAAACCATAGAAGAAAGATGCAATCACTAAGTGTCAACCAACTCTACTTAGGTATATTCCCATATATATACCTAAGTTATCAATCTCAGTTTGACTCCAACTCTCGAGCCCAAGCACAACCCAGTCCACACAGGAAGTAAAGTCAATCACATCAATGATAATGACTGAAATTCAAGACTCAGCTAACACAGGTATACATTTTCTTATAGCGATAGAGATGATCAGTTGTATTAGCTGATTCATCTAAGCTGTCGGACCCACATAGGATACTAGACCAGCTAAGCTGTCGGAGCTACACATGATATAAGAACATCAACTCTATCAGACCCACACAGGATACAAGTACGGAGGTCAAAACTATCAGACCCACACAGGATACAAGAACAGTAGTCATCACTGTCGAACCCACAGAGGATCCCAGAACAGTAGTCATCGCTGCCGAACCCATGGAGGATTCCAGTACAGTAGTCGTCATAGTCGCAGCCAACTCTAGGGTTCCCGCACACAACGTGCTCAATTCTGGGAGGGTCCGCTCCTCGAGCCAAGTGTCGATATATCAGCTACCACAAATTCATGATTTGATGTATCCCTTACTTCCGCCTCATCATAAGGAATCCAACGCGACAGACGGCGTGTCAATCAGACGCATAGTCTGAGAGTTATTAGCATTTTCGTTCCAAGGGCCTGGTTAGAATTACGCTCGTTCCAAAACCGGCCATTTTCCAAAGTTTTTCAAAACTTACTTAGAGTATTGAAAAATGACCGCCTTATCGTGAGGATCCCAGTTCCGCAAACGGCATGTCAATCGGACACGCGTTCTAGAAGTTATTCACGTTTAAGTGAAATGGGCCCAGCCTGTCAAGCCCAGTGGGCTGGCGGGTCAGCCTTACTTGGTTTGGTGGGTCTGACCCAGCTGGGGTCGGTCCGGCCCGGTGGAGCACGACCCACATAGGGACTGGGCCAGGCGGGTCTGACCTGGTTAGGGGGTCAGCCCGGCCTGGTGGGGCACAGCCCACCCGCGGACCAGGCCTGGATCGCGGGCTGGTTTGGCTCGCCTGGCGGCATCGAGCAACGCCGCCCCTCCTTGCTACCCGACCAGCCAAATCCGGCTAGTTTGTCCAGTGCGAGTGGCCTGAACATCGGGCCGTTGTCCTCCCACGCGGCGTCGTGGTTTCTTCTGCCCGACTGGTAGGCGGTCGTCCGGTTCACCTGCCAAAGAGCCTGCCTAGCGCGGGCTGTTGTCTTCTCCACAGCGCGGCACCAAGAGATGTCGTGGTCTCCTACCCAGCCGTCCATAGCCGGCCGGTTCATCTAGAAAGCAGCCCGCAGATGCAGGTTGCACCTCCTCCGTGCGACACCTGCGGGTTCTTCAGTTCACCAGCCCGACCGGCAGTAGCCGGCCAGTTCGTCAGCCCAAGCGGTGTGTGGTTGCGGGCCACGGTTTTTACCCACGCGGCCGGTGCGTGGCTGACGCTTCCGGTCACCATCTCCTTCGGTCGTCGCCACCTCCATTCACCATTGCCAAAATAATCACGAACCAACGGAGGGTCATCGGGGCATGTTCGTTCGGCCTGCGCTCTCCGCGTTAGTCGATAACAAAAGGTCGAATACAATCCAATGCATTCATCAAGAATAAGGTATAATTTTATTCATTTAAAATTATAAAAACCCCCTACCTTGATTATGATGTTCGCTTGTCGGTGTCACAGAAAGAGAATCTGAAGACGACGTCGATTCGTTGACGTCGGGGTGCATTCAAGGAAAAAAGCTTAGTTGACGTTCCTCACAGGCGGCTCCTCCTCTTGTGGCTTGGACGAAGATCGAAGACAGTTTCATCATTCTTCGTTGGAGAGAAAGGGCTTTCTTCGTGTTCTTCAGGGAAGAATTCTCTCTTCCTAATTCTCCAAAAGTTCCACCACAGAATATTTTCCAAGGCCAAAATAATAAAAAGGCTTCCCAATATAATAATATTTCCATGCATTCAAAACAATTAAAATGAATTGTTGACACCACAAATTAATTAAAGAAGACTTTAATTAATTTTGTTGGCACAATTAATGGGAGGGAGGTGGAGAGGCTCCACTATTATGTGGAAGTTCAAAAGTAAAAAAGGGGGTTCATGGGAGTTAAAGGGGGGGTTGAGGGGTTAGGTGCTCGTGTGGGCCCCAACAAACATTAACCTCTCAAGGGAGGTTATGTGGGGTGTGGTCCCCACATCCAACTTCCCTTTGGAGGAAATAACCACCACTTAAAAATAGAATTGTGTAACATAACAATTTTATTTAATTTATTATGAATCCCCAAATTATAACATAAACTCTCGACCAAACGCATCTGCGGTAAAGGTCTCCTTAAGAGAAAACTGGCACTGCGAGTTTATCATTCTCCTCATATTTCAATTCCGAGCACCAGTTCAAAAGATAGAAAAAACCTCACGTACATTTACTGAACGTACCCGAACAAAACTTCAAAAATTGATTCCGGGAACACCGGGCCTCGGAATCAGGCACCGTCTGAAACTCCGAACTCATAAAATTCCAATGAATTTAAGAAAAAAAATTCCTTGAAATTTTTGGGTATTTACATTACCCACACCTTAGGTATTTATGTCCCTGTAAAGCTGCAACACACACTTCGAAAATAAAAAGAGGTATTCAGCACGCATCTGATCCTCTTGCTCCCATGTGCTCTCCTAGAGGTCTCCGTGCTTCAAGCGAACGCACACCAAAGGAATTGACTATCCATGCAGTACCTGCTCCTATCGATCCTCAATCTCCACTGGAACATCCATTAATTTTTCCTTGTCATCAATATCCATCTCCCCATGGTCAATGATGTGGGGCGGATCGTGCAAGTATCTCCTCAGCTGAGATACATGGAAGAAGTCGTGCACCCGGTGCAACTGAGGTGGAAGGTCCAGGTGGTATTCCACCTCTCTTACTCTACGAGGACCTGAAACTACCTGATAAAACACGGATATAACTTGTTGCCTTGGCCAAATCTCCGTAGACCTCATCGAGGTGAGACCCGTAGAAAGACGTGGTTGCCATCCTCGAACTCCAGTGGTCTATGTCTCCTGTCAGCATAGGACTTCTGCCTACTTTGTGCAGTCTTCAATCACTCCTAGATGATCTACACCTTCTCTGTCATAGCCTGCAACATCTCTGGTCCTACAAGTGCTGACTCCCCTGGGTCAGTCCAGCATAGAGGTGATCTGCAATGTCAGTCGTACAGTGCCTTGTAAGGTATCATCCCAATGGTGGACTGGTAGCTGTTGTCATACGCAAACTTCACCAAGAGTAAGTGATCCTCCCAGTTACAAACAAAGTCGGGGACACAATAACAGAGGATGTCCTTGAGAGTCTGAATTGTCCTCTCAGTCTGACCATCCGTTTGAGGATGGAAGGCAGTGCTCAAGCGAAACTGTGTCCTCAAAGCCTCCTATAATCCCTTCCATATCTGAGAAGTGAAACAATCATCTCGATCAGAGATGATAGTCGATGGAACACCATGAATCCGTATAATCTCGTGAATTTAGAGGCATCCCAAGCTCACTACTGATCCATGCTCCCTGATCGGTAGGAAGTGGTCCGACTTGGTGAGTCGGTCTACGATCACCCAGATATAGTCATTCCATCTAGATGTATGTGGAATTCCCATCATAAAATCCATGGATATCCCGTCCCACTTACACTCTGAGACCTCTAAGGGCTGAACTAATCTGATTAGAACCTGGTGCTCCGCCTTCACTTGCTCACAAGTGAGGCATCGTGAGACAAGCTCTGCTATTTCCTTCTTCATACCTGGTCACCAATACTGTCATATGAGGTCCTGATACATATTCTCCACTCCTGGATGTACCACTAGAGGGGAAGTGTGGAACTCCCTCAACACATCCTCCTATAGTGCAATGAGTACCATGGTACGTCCTCTGAAGAGGATGAAGTGCTCCCCACCTTCAGAAAACCCATCAGGTGCCTGCCCTAAGGATATCTGATCATATCATGTATCACAGTCAATGCCCCCTCACTGTTCCTCCCTGACTCGCAGAAGAAGGGGAGGAGTGACTGCGAGAGACGGAAGAAAGGATTCTCCATCTCTATCCACAAAGGATATCTATAACACGGCTAGCTCCTCTGTCGCCTCTCCTAATAGCTGAATTCCTGATCTCTTGCTGAGAGCATTTGCTACAACTTTCCCCTTGCAAAAAGTATAGACTATCTCAAAGTCATAGTCATGGAGGAACTCGAGCAATCACTTTTGTCTCAGGTTCAGGTCCTTCTGTGAGAAGATGTACATGAGGCTCTGGTGGCCAGAGTAGATTGTAAAACGCTCGCCCATAAGGTAGTGTCGCCACAACTTCAAGGCGAAGACCACTGCTGCTAACTCCAGGTCATGGGTAGAATAGTTCTGCTCATACTCTCTCAACTACCATGAACCATATGCGATCACTGCTCGCTCCTGTATTAGGACAAACCCAAGTGTGCTTTCTGATGCGTCGCAGTAAACTATGTACCCTACGCCCTCCTCTGGTAGCCTCAATATGGGTGCACTGGTCAATCTCTGCCTCAGCTCTTGAGAGCTCTGCTGGCATCTATCTAACCACACGAAGGGTTTCCCCTTCTTTGATAATGCTAAAAGCAGTGTTGAAACTCTAGAGAAGTCTGGCACAAATCTCCGATAGTACCCAGCCAGACCTAGAAAACTCCAAACCTCTGTCACACTCCTGGGTGGCTCCCAAGCAAGTACTGTCTCGTTCTTTGCTGGATCCACTGCTACCCCAGCCTCCGAGATGACGTGTCCCAAGAAGTGAACCTCTCGAATACAGAACTAGAACTTTGAGAGCTTACCATAAATCTAGTTCTCTCGAAGTGTGTCCAGTACTACCCGCAAATGGTAGGCGTGTTTCTCCTCAGTAGTCGAGTAAATCAATATGTCGTCAGTGAAGACTATGACAAATCGATTGACGTAAGGCTGAAAGATCTTGTTCATGAGACTCATGAACACTGCTGGAGCGTTGGTTACGTCGAAGGGCATAACCAAGAACTCGTAGTGGCCATACTGACACCTGAAGGTTGACTTTTTCACATCCTTGTATCGAACTCTGAGCTAGTGATAGCCTGACCTAAGGTTTATATTCAATAACCATTGTGCTCCCTTGAGCTGATCAAAGAGGTCGTCAATCCTCGGGATTGGATACTTGTTCTTCAAGGTCACCTGATTCAGGTGACGGTAGCTGACACACAGTCATAAGATCCCATCCACCTTCTTGGTGAACAAAATTGAGGATGACATGGGTGAAACACTGGGTTGGATAAATCCCTTCCCCTACAAGTCCTCCAGCTATACCCGCAGCTCACGAAGCTCAGTGGAAGCAATCCGATATGCTGGAGTAGATATCGGTGTTGTCCCGGGGTATAGGTCAGTGTAGAAGTCTACCTCTCTACGAGGAGGTAGTCCTAGAACATCGTCAGGAAAAACATCCTCGTACTGATCCACCACAACAGGAAAACTCGGACTTCTCACATCAACCGCTCTGAGGATGAGACTAGCCAACTGATGTGTGATCAGCTTCCCCCTCCTCTACATAAGTCCATCCCTCACTAAAAAGGCTCTCTTCTTTCCGATGAATGTGAACCTGGTCCCATCCATGCGGATACACCACACCTTGCACCTAATACAGTCAATCTGAGCATTGACTACAGTTAACCAGTCCATACCCAAGATGACGTTGTAAGGCCTCGATGCTGCTACAAGAAGATCTCAGCTGAAGCTCTCGCTTCCTAGAGTAAGCTCACACTACCTACACCAGTGCGTAATCGTCGATTCTGCTCTCATAGGAGTCTCTAGCCGTAAGGATCGAGCCAACGGCTCTGTCAGAATATCCGAGCTCCAAACAAGGTCAGCGGAAATAAAATAATGACTCACACCTGTGTCTATGAGTACTGCATCAAGGGTAGATTAGACACAGATAGTACCTCAAATCATCTCAGGTGCGCTATGGTCATAGGCCTCGACTACCTGGAGTTGAGCCCACCTCTGTCCGCCAGCTCCCTGTGGTCGGGGTGGACCTCTTGGTGGTGGTGGTGGTGGTGGTAGTTCCTCGAAACATCGTCCACCACCCGTTGCTCATCCAGCTCCACTGCCACGTCCACCTTCTCCCAGCAGACCACCATGGTCAAACCTCTGCCTCTCCCTGGGAGGTCCCTCTACTATCTACTGCTCATCTGCATGGCGGTTCGGGTAGTCATGAGTCATGTGGCCCTACCCGTTGTATGCATAGAACTGCCAGCTGATCGTAAGGCTGGCTCTGTTTTGTGTGCCCTGCACAACCGAACCTGTATCCTGGGGTCACCCACCTGATGATCTGGTCCACTTGGACCTCTGCGTCATCTGTCTATTGTCGGCTGCAGAAGACTCCGTTACGTGTCGTCCTGCGGTGGGTCTCACCGATGGTGACTGCTCAGCGAGAAAACTCTCCACTATAAGGGCTCTCTCCAGTACCCCCACCTGCGTTGGGATTCTGAAAGGTATCGTAGAAGCCCTAATCTCATGCCTGATTCCCTGATCGAAGGTTCGAGACCTGAAGAATGGGTCCCATACCATATTCGTCGAGTAGCACGAGAGGTCGGTGAACCACACTGAGTACTGAGCTACTGTCATGCTACCCTACTACAGATGAAGTAACTCATGAATCCACACCACACAAAGGGTGGCTGGAACAAACTCTGAGTGGAAGAGACTCTCGATGTCCATCCAGAACAATGATGCCTCTTCATGCACCTGGAGCATCAAACTCCACCATCTACCTGCTGCTGGGTGTAGGAGACTTACGGAAAGGATCACCATAAGGTTGGATGGTGTCCCTACCAATATGAAAACTCTCACGATAGCCTCCAGCCAATCCTCAGCTTCATGTGGGTCTATCTCTCCCTGGAACCTGGGCGGCCTCTGTCACTGGAACTCGTGCAATGCACTCAGGCCGTATGCACTCTCTGCTGCTATGGCTGGTGGTATCGGTGGCCCAGTGGGTAGTGGTACTACTGGTGCCTCCACTGTAATGGGGCCCTGCACTGAGGCCTCATTGATCGGTGGGCTTCCATCTCATATGTAACTCAGAACCCTAGTTGGCTTCCTTCGTGGGGCCATCTTGAAAAGAGCAGGTTCACCACGGTTAAAATAGTATACCTGGCGAGATGACACAAAGTAATCACAAAGAAAACTTTTTCTAAGGAAACACACTTGCAATCAGTGTTTTCATGCAATGAGTCAGAAATCAGAGGTCAGGATCCTGGTGTACAGATACGTCGTCCGCCGCACCAACACTGGACTCCCTGGACTGAAAACCACACTCAATATTTTTAACACTATTTCTTCACAGAAAAGAAATATCAGAGTCCTCATTTCTGCGGTAGAACCGACTCCTCTGATACTAATTTGTCACGAACCATCCTCGGGGCCCGTGTCGTGACTACCCCAAGCCTGCCTTCCTTAGGCCAGGGGTTGGAAACCAGCACCAAAGGTGTAATTCCCAATAAAAAGGGAAGGAATTTCCTTTAGAAAGTAAACAAAAAAAACAGAGTACGCAACCAAAAGTAAACACTAAGTAAAACTATAAACAAAAGAAAGTGCTGAAAGGAAAGGGGCTGGAAATACAAGCCCAACAGTAAAGTACAGTAAAACTGAAAAGCTAGTACAATTGTAGTAAAGTAAAACAGAAACTACTGAGTCGTCCTCTGGGAATCCCACCTGAAGGGTGGGTACAGATGGCCTCCTCATCACCCTAGGTCTGTCTGTCTGCTCTGTGTATGTATCGCCAAGTGGTCCACCTCTAGGTACCGTCCAGCTCCACAAGTCTCTACCCCAATCAGTGACGTCTGTTGTCTGAAACCAACACAACGAAGTGCGGGCATAGCCCGTGCAAGGGTGAGTATAACGATACTCCTTGGGGACCCCGAGACCCCCGAAGGTCTCCAAGAATCCATGAAGGATAAACCAGAGAAGAAAGATACAATCATGAAGTGTCAACCAACTCTACTTAGGTATGTGCCCATACATATACCTAAGTTATCAATCTCAATTCGACTCCAACTCTTAAGCCCAAGCACAACCCAGTCCACATGGTAAGTAAAGTCAATCACATCGATGATAATGATTGAAAGTCAAGACTCAGCTCACACAGGTATAAATTTTTCTTATAGTGATAGAGATGATCAGTTGTAGTCACTGATTAATCTAATCTATCGAACCCACACAGGATACTAGACCAGCTAAGTTGTCGGACCCACACAGGATACAAGACCAACTACTCTGTCAGACCCACACAGGATACAAGTACAGAGGTAAAAACTGTCGGACCCACACATGATACAAGAATAGTATTCATCTCCGTCGAACCCACATAGGATCCCAGTATAGTAGCCGTCGCAGCCAAACCCACGAAGGATCCCAGTACTGTAGTCGTCGCAATCGTAACTAGCTCTAGGGTTCCCGCACATAGCACGCTCGATTCTCAGAGGGTCTACTCCTCGATCCAAGTTTAGATAAATCAACTACCACAATGTCCTGAGTTGATGTATCCCTTAGTTCCGCCTCATCATAAGGAACCCAACATGACAGACGGCGCGTCAATCGGACGCCCAGTCTAAGAGTTATTAGCATTTCTGTTCTAGGGGCTCGGTTGGAATTACGTTCGTTCCAAACCTGGCCGTTTTCCAAATTTGACCAAAACTTACTTATAGTATCTCAAAAGGACCTCCTCATCGCGAGGATCCCAGTGTCGCATATGGTGCGTCAATTGGACGCACAGTCTAGAAGTTATTCGCATTTAAGAGAAATGGGCCTGACCCGTCAATCCCAGTGGGCTGGCGGTTGGCCCAACTCGGTTTGGCGGGTCCGAACTAGATGGGGGTCGGCATGGCCTGGTGGGGCGTGGCCCACCCAGGGTCACGGCCTTGTGGGTCTGACCCGGTTAGGGGGTCGGCCAAGCCTGGAGGGGCGCGGCCCACCCGCGGACCCGGCCCGGATCGTGGGTCGTTTAAACTCGCCCAGCAGTGTCACCCCTCCTTGCTGCCCGACCGGCCAAAGCTGGCTGGTTTGTCCAGCATGATCGGCCCACACAGCGGGCTGATATCCTCCCACATGGAGCCGCTATTTCTTCTACCCGGACGGAAGGTGGCCGGTCGGTTCTCCTGCTGAAGCGGCCCGCCCAACGTGGGCTGCGGTCTTCTCCGCAGCGCGGCGCCATGCGGCGTCGCAGTCTCCTGCCCAGTTGACTTAGCCGGCTGGTTCGTAGAGCTAGAAGCCCGTGGATGCGGGCTGTACCTCCTCCATGCAGCACCTTCGGGTGTCGCGGTTCACCAGCCCAGCTGGCAGTATCCAGTCGGTTCTTCAGCTCGAGCGGCCCACGGTTGCGGGCTGCGGTTTTCCCACACACGGCTGCTGCTTCCAGTCTCTGCCACCTCCAGTCACCGCTGCCTCCGGTCGTTGTTGCCAAAATAATCACGAACCAATGGAGGGTCATCAGGCCATGTCTGTTCGGCCCACATCCTCCACGTTAGGCAATAACAAAAGGCCGAATACAATCCAATGCATTCATCCAGAACGAGGTATAATTTTATTCAATTAAAATTATACAAAACCCCTACCTTGATTCCGATGTTCACTTTTTGGTGTCGCGGAAAGAGAATCTGAAGACGACGTCGATTCGTTGATGTTGGGGTGCGTCTGAGGAGGAATATTAGTCGACGTTCCTCACTGGGGGATCCTCCTCTTGTGGCTTGGATGAAGATCGAAGACGATTTCATCGTTCTTCATTGGAGAGAAAGGGCGTTCTTCTTGTTCTTCGAGGAAGAATGCCCTCTTCCTAATTCTAAAAAAGTTCCACCACAGAATATTTTCCAAGGCCAAAATAATAAAAAGGCTTCCCAATATAATAATATTTTCATGCATTCAAAACAATTCAAATGAATTTTTGACACCACAAATTAATTAAAGAAGACTTTAATTAATTGTGTTGGCACAATTAATGGGAGGGAGATGGAGAGGCTCCACCATTATGTGGAAGTTTAGAAGTTAAAAAGGGGGTTCATGGGAGTTAAAGGGGGAGTTGCGGGGTTAGGTGATCATGTGGGCCCCACAAGACATTATCCTCTCAAGGGAGGTTATGTGGGGTGTGGGCCCCACCTCTAGCTACCCTTTGGAGAAAATAACCACCACTTAAAAATAAAATTGTGTAACACAACAATTTTAATTAATTTATTATGAATCCCCAAATTATAACTTCTACTCTTGACCAAACGCATCTGCAGTGAATGTCTCCTTAAGAGAAAACCGGTGCTGCGAGTTCATCGGTGTCCTTGGATTTCAATATTGAGCACCGGTTCGAAAGATAGAAAAACCTGCATGTACGTTTACTAAATGTACCCAAACAAAACTTCAGAAATTGATTTCGGGCACACCGGGCCTCGAAATCAGGTGCCGTTAGAAACTGCGGACTCATAAAATTCCAAATAATTTAAGAAAAAAAAATCCTTGAAATTTTCGAGTCTTTACATATTATAAAACATTACTCAAAGATAATCCATCTCCATATACTGATAATCTAAGGTATCCTTAATAAAATGTATGATCCCATTTTCTTCAATTTGATATTGGTTAACCATAATATATTACTCACAACAGATGGGGAACTTTTGAGGATGTGGAGTGAGATATGTCAAAAGAGGAGGTGGATTGAGATATATATATCGATGGAGGCAGAATATTATGATATGAAACCAAAAACTATCTCACTATGTCTAAAAGATTTGACTAAATTGATGATCTAATACTATCCTCTATTTCCTATCCCATATCTAAAACTATAAATTTTATAATTTTTATTTTTACCTTATATAAATCATCCCTTGAAGATGTACTAAAACAACCAAATAAGTTTTTAATATATACACCCACCTGGTATCCTAATACATGATCCAATTATTCTTCATTTCCTAATGAAATTGTTAAAATATCATTCATATCCTCAGGTATGATGGTCCTTTCTATGCTCATATCATCAAGGGATTCTTCTAAAAAAATTGAGAAACTAATTAGTGTTATAAAATATGAAGAGTATATAAATAAAATAAATTTATTCTTTTAGTTTTCTCAACTAAAAACTCCAATTATTTGGAAAGATATTTTCTATTTTTCTTCATTTGTCACTTTTTTCATCTTTCATTTCAAGCTAGTGGGGAGGAGGGGAAATATCTACAGATCTTGAAGACTCGACTCTCAATTTTTCAAAAATTTTAGCCTTTATTTTTTATTTGAGTAATAGACAGCATCTAAAAGATAATTTTCGAGGTCTCATATATCCTAGTGAGATTTCCTCAATTATAATTAATTAAGGGAATAAATAATTACTATGATCATTTTTAGTTATTAAATAAAAAATTCACCTCAAATAGTTGACATTACCATAAATAAAAATTAATTCTACTTTTGAAATTTCAAAAACTTTCCCCATGTATCTTTATCTGTAAAATCATATATTTCAAGTTGATTTTCATTTTCTCATCTTACAAAAGTTACATATAAATTTATTGTTAATTTAAAATCTATCTACCTACTTTTAAAAAAAATATAGGCAACTCTACGTAACTTATTTGGTGTTAGTTAAATTAAATTTCATCTCAAAGTGAAAAAAAACTATATTATTAAAGAAAATCATGAAAAATATAATAATAATAAATGATGTTACCAAATGTCCTCCCATAGTAGAGCTAGTTTCATCTAGTTGAAAATTCTCTAATAAGAAATTAAAATAATTATTTTTACTATAGTTTTCAAAGCTAAAAAATATTAAATTGATTTAAATTTGGAACTTCAGAATTACCATTATCAGTAAAAATAATATATTTCCATTGATCCTCACTACAAGCATAAGATAATTTAGGTAAGCATTTGTTACCACATTTACAATCCTTGGAAGCCTTATCTTTCCCTCATGATGTAGAAGATGACTATGTAGAGTAATTATGAGGATCAGACCAGAAGTATATGGATGGGATTACCTGGAAGAGTGATAAGATTCATCTGTTTGACCTTAAATTATTTTAAAAATCAAATTAACAAAAAAAACATGTAAAAGATTATAGAAACTAAACTATTACATATAAAATTAAATAAAAAATTTAAAATTATACAAACTAAACTAATCTAAACTAAACATATTTTTTATCATATTTGTTAAAATAGATAACTAAAATGATGAAAAAAATTAGAATACTTACGAGACATAAAATTATAAATATTAAATAAAAAAACATAAGTAATATATAAAGTGATAAAAATATAATAAAAAATAATTATTGATATGTAATAATATTTTGAGTACTAAAAAAATAGTTTATCAAAAAAATTTAAATATATGAATTAAATAAAAAAATTAATTCAAAATTTTATATCTCACATTTTAAAATTTTTAAAAAAATCATAGGAAATAAATATATTGTTCTTATGATACTAGGAGATTAATATAGGATTTTTCTCCTCATATTCCATGTTTATGATCACTCTTTATATCAAAATCTATGTCTATAATGTGCTTTCTAATATCTGTTGATAATATTTCCATGGAACAAGGTATATCACATAATACACCATCATCATCATGTTTTTCATCACTAAAATACTATTTTTTTTCCAATAAAAATTATATACCACTGCACATTTGATGGATCATGAACATAGAAAAAAATCATGTATTTCCAGGATAAAAGGTTTATCAATGTATCCCAATCTATTTTGATCTACTCGTGTCATTTTGAATTCATTGTGTTTAACACTACTATTATCGATAACCCATTTACACTTGAACATAATAACCCAAAAGTTAATGTAATCAATCTTTCATATATCTTAAGTAACACTAAAATAATCACTTATTATAGATATTGGATTTTTCTCCTTTTTTACTTGAAAAATGAATTGTTTCAATGAACACCAATATACCATTAATTTATACTGAACTTTTTTGTCTTGGCCTTTGGTAAAAAATGTATAAGCATTAATTTCATACCAAACCATGTTATCAAATTTAAACTTGGGCCACCCGCTAACCATTATAATGATTACTAACACATCAAATCTATCATGAACAGTCTCTTTAAACCATGGGAAAATGTTATTATTTTTCTCATTTAGAACCTACATATATTTCTTCCATGGATAACACTGTTTTAATACATTAATATGTTATGTCATATATATATGAGCTTCATTTATTTTATTAAATACATATAAATATGTTTGTATTATTTATTCACCTTTTAGGGAATTTTTTGTTAAATACATGAATCCCTTCTCCAAAAAAAATTTCTCGTTCAAGATAATATATATGAAAATTAATGTGCTTCACTAAAAAAATTTGGTATGTAAAAAATGTTTCCACCTCCTTGATTATATATTTCTCAATAAGGGAGGCTTATGGTTGAGGTGTATTATTAATGTACCCCTTCAAAATATTCATATATATTTCAAAAGGATACATCCAATGTATTCATAAAAGAATATAAATCATTATTTATTACACCAAATGAATCATTAAATTTTCTTTTATATAAAAAAATGGTGGAAAGTAAATTTCTAGTTTACCTAGTATATTGAATACATCATTTTCCAAAAAATTTTATGTATTTAGATCATTTACTTAGTTGAAAATTTAATTGAAAAAAAATAAAACACTTTGATTATAGTCAATATTATACAGATGGGTAGTATTCCACATAATTAAACTTTTAGTATTTGTTGCATCAAATCATGATAGTCATGAGATTTAATTTTTATTATCTACAAATATTATAGTGACACAAAATTTCTTATATTTAAAGAATAACCCTGAGGCACTTTAATACCATGGTGGTACTGAAACAAATTGGTTTTTTACCTATTTGATAATATATGAGAATATAGAGGAAATTATCTTCATTTTCATTTATGAAACATTCTGATATTATCAAATGAAATACTATATTCAATATCATATAATATACTTTACATTGAGCTTAAAAAAATGACTAAATATTATTATTTAAATATAATAGTTATCGCATAGATATTGGAACGGTTGAAATTAATTATATAAACTACATTATGAAAATATATTTTAACATTTTTATAAAATTAATTCTTTGCTTACCAATTAAATAGAAATGAAAATAAAAACCAATTGAATATAAAAGATGTGTTTTAAAAAAATATTTTTATAGAAACAATGGAATTTTATCTTAATAAATCAAATTAATCACTATTAGTGATATATTTTAATAAAATTTAGATGTTATATATTCAATAAATTATTTTTAAATTCATCAAATATGTTTTATATTCTTAAGATAATAATAAATTCCATTTAAAATATAAAAAATCAATATTTTTCTAAAGGTATTTTTTCTGCCTTTTAATGGAGCAATTGTTTTCAAAAACATTGAAACTTTTATCAATTTTATGAGAAAAAATAAACATAATTTTATAATGAGTGACTTAAAAATTATCTTAGGGTGAATTTTTTATATTTTTCTGAGAAATTTCCTTTTTTAATGAAAAGTGAAATATACTGAATTTTAATTGAAAACTAACATTTCATCTTAATAAATTATAAGGTTAAATTATTTTTTAAATTGGTTTTAAACTAAAATTAGATCAATAATACATATATTAATTCAATTAAGGTCATTAGAATCATTTTAAAGTTGAATTTTGTTATAAAAACGTGTCAAAGGTTTGAAAATGTTCACTTTAAATCTTGTTTTCTCATCTCATATATGGGATTAATTTTAACTATAATTTTTTCAATTATATGAATTATATTTAGTAAAATGGATTAAATATTTTGAATAATAAGTTCAAAATTATTATTTTAGTTTATTTTCATCTTTAGGAATAAAAAATATACCATGGTAACAAAGGATTTACCATAATATAGGTAAAAACATGATACATGTTAATGTTAAAAGATAAAAGCATAAAATAATTAAAAACTAAAACATTAAATGGTTGTTTGATATATTTCTTAAATATAAATAGACTTTATAATGTTAATTAAAAATATAATTAATTTTAATTAATTCCACCTCATTGTGGTTGGATTTAAAGATAAAGTAATCCTTATTTAATCACTTAAAACTACCCCTCCTCAATTATAAATATCACTCCTCACCACTCATTTCTCCGAACAAGACATTAAGAACCCAAAATCCCTAAAAAAAACTCTCCCCTAATAACTCTACCCATGTATAAGTTCTTTTGGTCTCACTAAAATATCAAATCCAAGGTTCTCAAGGAGTCCTTCAAGGAGGTTATATTCAAGAGTTAAATTTCTCAAACCACCTCTATTAATTTATTTTCTTCTTCTTTTTTCTCCTAAACTCCTTAATACATCAATGAATTATAACTACATAATAATTTATAGACATTATTTTTATGTTTATAATTTAATATCTCATATCTATTTCATTTATCATCTCCTCATATCCAAATAAATGAAACCATTGTCAAAATTCTGGCAGTTAACCAAGTCCATGAATAATGATTTTTTCTTTTTCCATCAATGCCTTCATGGATCATCGTAAAAGTATTATTATGGTTAAATAATATTTTAATAGGTATATTATAACCTATTTCATGTTCTTTAACAAATATATATACATAATATTAAATTAAATGAAACTAGTTTGTGATGTTTAGAAAAAAAACAGCCAAAATAAACTAAAATTTATCATTAATATTAAATCAAATAAATCATCCTCATACAAGAAAAAAATGATATAAAAGAGAAATTTATACTTATATAAGTGAATTAATACTATATAATTCTAGTTCTTTAGTTTTTATCCCATTTTACAAGAATTTCCATAATTATACAAAAATGAACAAATCATCAAACTATGAAACGAATGCACCCGAAACAATGAAAATAATAAAATATTATTAATGAATGTATAATAAGATGTTATAAAATCATCACATAACATTTTATAAATATTAATATAGTTCTTTAATTTGTTAATAACCTTATTTAAACTATTATACAAGAGAATAAATTATGAAAAAAAAATGTAAGTGTGAGGTAAGGGTTTCTCATCTCACTTTTTACTTCTATGAGATATATTCCTTATTCACCACTTATTTGTTTATGTGGTGTATATACTAAACTTTGATATATCATATCATAAATATAGTTATATTCATGGTATTTAATGTTTCATTTTATAATTATTAATATTATGGTGCATACAATTTGACCGATTCTAATGTGTAAGAGAATTTTTAAACGAATTTCCTTTATTTGTGTCAAACTTATACTTCTTGATTATGTCATGATAAGATTATGTATGAAATTAATTTTTATTATCTTATGTATTATTTAAACTTATTTCATATATATTTATAATTTATAAAAACACAATCATTTCATTTGAATAATGCTTACTTTAATAATATGATATTTGTCAAGGACTTTCTTTTAAAAAACTCTTTTAAAGTTCCTTTTTCAAAAAAGAATGTTCTTGTTACATATATGAAATGGATGGAATTTACCTCTTTAATTTCACTTTAATATTTTTAATCTTAAAATAAATTTTTATATGGATACTTTCAATGAAAATATTTTCTGTTATACGTGCATAGTTTTTCAAAATGAGTGATTTAAAAATGAAAATTTTATTTTCTTCATAGAGTGTTTTTATGATGCAATCTTTAATTATTTATGTTTATGTTATGATTCTAATGAATTGTTTATGGTTGTGGGTGGACACATGATAAAACAATTACAAGTGGTTACATGATAAACCAAGTATGGGTGGTTACACGATAGACTAACAATGGGTGGTTACGTGATAAACCAATGGTGGGTGGTTCCAGGATAAACTAATGATGGGTGGTTACGTTATAACCTCCAATTTATTGGGTACTCAAAAGATGAAGTTTGTACATATTTGTTACTCTATTTAAATGATTTTAATTTAAATTATTTTGCAATTTACCTACTTATATTTTTGAAGCTTTATAATAATTATTTCATGAACATAAATTGATTTTTAAAAGGTTGGATATTTATCTTTTTAAAAAGGTTATTCGTTTTTCTGAAAAAAGGTAAGTTTTTAAGAAAATTTTCATATGGATTTTCACGAGACAAAATTTTTCCTTTATGTAATTCCCATTACTAATATTTTATTCTTATCACAAATTTTAAAATGTTTTTCACAGGATTTAAGGGAGAATATATACAAGGATGAGATCAATTGAAAATTCTGAATATTTTTCATAAAGAGAAAATATGTTTTGTTTTATAGAAATTTTTATGAAAAATTGGATCATGGGTATATGTTTCCACATATAATTTATGTTTTTACTATGTATGATTTATTATTGATTATCTAAAACTCTAAACTAAAAATGTTATTGGGAAAGTGATAATGTGAATTCTAGTTTAAAATCACTATAATATGTAATGTTTAAGTTAGGGTCTTTATAATTGGTATCAGAACAAAGTTTATACAACTTTGGATATTATGAAATTTCCATGTGAGGTTTTATTAAGATATATAGATATAATCATGGGTTTAAAAGTCTAAATGTTATTGTAAGTTCAAAGTCTCAGTCACCCCCTTTTTTAGTTAAAGTGAAGGATTTCTAGGAGATTTGTGATATTTTTTTAGAATGGATTTAGAAAGATAATTGATCTATGTATAAAGGATTTGAGGGTTAAATTATTATAGAGTTTATTTGGGTATTATTTCTAAAATAGGTATTTTCATATTAATATGTGATAATTAATTTCATGTTTTGATGATGTTATTATATACAGATTAAGTATAATTTACCAAGATGGAAGGAAAATGATATTTGGAAACCTTATTATCCCTTTTTAATGACTTGGTTATCACTATTAATAAAATATACTATGAAAACGATTTTGAAAGATTTATAAGTATTCAAATCACCTCTAAGAAACTGTTTGACTAATCTAACACCTTTTCTTTTCTCAAAACAAAATACGGTTTATGCTATCTTTATCATTTGATTTAAAAATATCAATTTTACCAAATCTCTTAAAAATTGAACTTCTACAAAGGACATGAATATTTAATTTATGGATGTTTAAGATAAAGCAGATATCAAAAAAATCCTAATTATGGATTTAAGGTATGAATTATTTTCTTATAATCTAAGTATGCAACATTTTTGGTTTGATATTAATGAAACATAGGGATATAATTCAAATATTTTATTATATGAATAAAGTATTATTAAATAATATGACGAATTGTGGATAATTTTATAATAATTAAGTTTAATTAAGGATGATTTTAGGTATTGGGTTTTCATATTTATGATATAGTGGTACTTTAAAAATATTATGGGAATCATAGAATGCCTAATGGTTTTATTATAATAGGTTTTTTTTCATAAATTTGGAAACATATCTTAGATGGAATATATACATCTGAAAAGTGGGGGAAAGGTGATAATTTTTAAGGTACATATAGGCCTTAATTTTTTTATATGAAAAAGAAACAATTCTTTTACTTTTGGTGGACATATGTTTAAAGGTACTAGTATTCTTTTTTGTTTATATGATCTATGGATTTGAGGTAATTATGGGTTATTAATTTTTGGGAATGAAAAATTAAAGGTATAGAATGAAAATTGAGGTTAAATATATTAAGGATATTTTTTAGGATCATTCTAACATATCTATAATTTTATAAGGATTATATTAATATAGTTTTAGAAAAAAGATAACCCCTAGGATGGGTGAAAACTCATCACGTCTGGAAAGGTTGTGAGAATTGAACCCATAACCAAAGGATGATTAGAATGGATCACCTACCACTACCCTAATTGATGTCCTAGTTAGTATGATATTTTTCTTTTTAGTTAAATGATTTGATCAATGAAAAATAATTTTATTTTGGGAACATATGTTTTATCCTATAACCTTGGGATTGGATAAAATGATTTGGAGATTAGGTGGTTAATTTAATTTTGTAAGACGTTCACTATTTTGGGATCCTTATATTATTAAGTTAAAAGGAAGACTATGGGATTTTATTTTTAAAATAAAGGTTGAATTATCTTTTGGAAACATATATGATTTATTGTGGGTCAGGTAATTTATGGAAATGATTAGAATCTCTTGATGATTATGTGATTAAGGAAATTAAATTTTGGTATTAGAATTTAAATATTGATTGTTATTATTCCAATATGAATATTAATTTTATCTTTAAAGACTATGTGATCAAATCATTTTGATTTTTTGGTTTTCATTTTAGTCAAAAATATTTTGAGGAATTTTAAGGATAGCTATTTGTTGAATGATCTATGTTGAACTTTTGGTATTTATATTAAATTTTAGAGATTAAAAGTATATTTTCTTCATTTTAAGGTTTATAAATTTTTAGAATTATCTTATCTTATACTAACCTATTCATTTTTAATTAATTATTAAATTCAAGAGGAATATATAGTTATACTTTTTTGAATATTTTGATTTGATGAAGTTGATTATGACACTTCTGGTATGAAAAATTTATCTTAAATACTCATAATTTGAAGAACATATAAGGATGAAATTATACTAGTCAAGTAAGTATGTTTCATTATGTTATTACTCTAGGAATTATAAGAAACCCTCCATTATAGGAAAAGGATTTTGAAAAAAAAATTATCCATTTACATTTCTAACTATGAAATCAGTGGCCTTTTAACCCATCATAGATTTATGGTTTTGTGATGGTTAAATTTCTAATGACCATGTTATTTATTACTCGCCTTCATAACATGATATATATTTTTTGTTTTCTAGGTCTATGTTCTCTAATGTGGATAGTATGTGTTATCTCATGTGACCTTCGTAATTTACATTCTCACTTTTTAATTAGAAGTTTTATTGATCCTTTTTACAATGTGAGATTTCAAAAAAGGTAAACTGAAAATTCATGCCACAAGTATTTTGATTATTAGTACACATTTAGAGGATAAATTTTATTAAATAGGGGATAATTTAAAATCATAATATTTTAAAACGAGACATTTTGTTGAATATCATACAGGATACTCCACATCGAGCTTAAAGAAATTATTAAATATTATTATTTAAATGTAATAGTTATTACATAGCTATTAGAATGGTGGTAATGAATGATATGAACTAAATTATGAAAACTTAGTCCAAATTTTTTTATAAAATGAATTATTTGGTTAAAAATTAAAATTAAATTTAAATAAAAACAATTGAATATATTGGGTGTGTTTTTATAAAAAAAAATATTTTTATACGCACAATAGAATTTTATCATAATAAATTAATTTAATCACTATTAGTTATAGTTATTAAAGAAATTTATATATTATATATTCAATAAAATGTTTTTAAATTCATCCAATAGTTTTTATATTCTTAAGATAATAATAAACCCACTTTTATGTATAAAACGCTATATTTTTTTAAAGGCAATTTTTTCGTCTTTTGATGGCGCACTTGTTTTCAAACAAAATTTTAAAACTTTTATAAATTTTATTTGAAAAAAATTAACATAAAATTCTAAAATATTATTTTAAAAATTATATTTGGGGATTTTTTGGTATTTTTACGTAAAGTTTCATTTTTTTATTAATAGTGAAAAATACTGAATTTTAATTAAAAATCGAATTTTCATCAAAATCAAATATAAGGATAAATTATCTTTTTAATTGTTTTTAAAGTCACATTAAATCAATTATACATATATTAATCTAAATTAGTTCATTATAATAATTTTAATGTTTAATTTGGATATAAAAAGTTTTCAAACATTTGAACACTTTCACTTTAAAAACCCTCTTTCTAGTCTCGTCTGCGGTATTAATTTTAAACATAATTTTTCCAATTAGGTAAATTGAATTTGGTAAATTTTATAAAACATTTGTAATAATAAGTTAAAAATTAATTTTTAAGTTCATTTTAATTTTTATTCATAAAAATTTTATCATGGTAAAAAAAAGAGTTGTTGTATTATAGGTAAACTAATAAAACATGTTAATGTTAAAAGGTAAAAGTTTAAAATAAAAAATATTAAATCATTATTTGATTAAAATAATCATTATTTATTCACTTAAAACCACCCCTCCTCAAGTATAAATACCACTCCTCACCAACCACTTTCTCCTAAAAATACTTTATTATTATAAAATATCTAAAAACTATCTTCTCATAACTATCCCCAAGTCTATGTTATTATGGTCTCACGAGAAAACTCAATCCACAGTTCTCAAGGGGTCCTTTAGAAGGTGAAATTCAAGAGGTAAATTTCTCAAACCACCTCTCTTGATTTCTTTTCTTCTTCTATTTTACCCTTACCTCATTCATCCATCAAGGAATTAAAACTCTATAATAATGTATATATTGAAATTATTTCTAATTTAATTTCACATGTCTATTTCATTTCTCATCTCCTCATATTCAGACAAATGAAACCATTGTCCAAATTATGGTAATTAACTATCTTCATGGATAATTATTTTTTCATTTTCCATTACCACCTTCCTATCTTTTCATAAAAGTATTATTCTAGTTAATTAATATTTTAATAGGTATATTATAACCTATTTAATATTTTTGAATTAATATATAGAAATAATATTAAATAAAATGAAATTAGTTTGTGATGTTCAAAAAAACAACCAAAATAAACTAAACATTTATCATTAATATTTTATCAAATAAATCATCCTCGTATAAGAAACAAATGATATATGTGACCATTTATGATTTTTGAAGTGAATTAATACTATTTTGTTTCACTTCTATAACTTTAATCCCATTTTATAGGAACATACATAATTATGCAAATATTAACTGATCCTAAAACCATGAAATGAATGCACCCAAAACCATGAAAAAAATGAAATATTATTAATGAATGGGTCATAAAATGTGATAAATTCATCACATAAGGTGTTATAAATATGAAAATTTTTATTTAATTAGTTAATAACATTATTTAAATAGTTATAAAAAAGGTTAAATTATAAAAAATCTAATGGCAAGCATGAGGTATGGGTTTATCATCTCACTTTTTACTTATGTGAGATATATTCCTTATTCACCATTTATTTCTTTGATGTGGTGTATATAGTAACCATTTATATATCATATCATGAATTTCATTATATTCATGGTATTAAATATTTAATTTTATAATTATTAATTTTATAGTGCATATTTTTTGAATGATTACAATGTGTAATGGAAATCTTAACCCATTTTTCATTATTTGGGTTAAACTTCTACCTCTTGATTATGATATATTAAGATTATGTGTGAAATTATTTTTTATTATCTTAATTTTTATTTACAATTTTTTTATCTGGATTTAAATTAGATACAAAAAATATTATTTGAATAATGGTAACTTCAATAATATGATATTTTTAATTGACTTTCTTTTAAAAAAACCTCTTTTAAAGTTTTCTTTTCAAACAATAATGTACATATTTCATGTATGGAATGAATGGAATTTACCTATTTCATGTAACTTTAATATTTTTAATCATACATTACATGTTTATATACTTACTTTAAAAGAAATTTGTTTCCATTGTACGTGCACAGTTTTTCAAAATGAGTGATTTCTAAATAAAAAGTTTATTTTCATTAAAGAGTGTTTTTATGATACACTCATTAATTATTTATGTTTATTTTATGGTTATTGGGAATTTTTTATGATTATGGGTAGTCATGACATAAACCAATTATACTTTTTTATTTTATGAACCAATTATGGGTGGTTGTGTTATTAACCAATGAAAAGTGGTTCCGTGATAGGATAGGTGGTTACGTTATAACCACCAATGCATTGGGTACTTTGGAGTTTGAGGTTGACTATATTGGTTGTTAGATTTGTAAGATTGATATATAAAGTTTTGTACCGAGTTATATACTTATGTTTTTTTATGATTTATAATGATTTATTTAGGAAAATAAATTGATTTTCAAAAGGTAAGATATTGAAATTTTTGAAAAGATGATTCCATTTTGGGAAAAAAAGTATGCTTTTATAAAAAAATTAATGGATTTTTACTCGACTAATGTTTTATATTATTTTATTTCCCTTACTGAGATTTTATTCTCATAATAAGTTTTAAAAATTCTTTTCATAGGATTTAAGGGATAATAGATATAAGGATGAGATCAAAAAAAATTGTGACAATTTTACATGAAGAGAAAACATGTTTTATTTTAAATAAATTTGAACAAATGGATAATGGTTATAAGTGTATTCAAGTAATTTTAGGGTTTAATATTTAAAAATAATTCCTAATTCTATAAAACTCTAAACCGAAACTATACTTGGGAATGTAATAGTGTGAATTCTAGTTTAAAATCACTCGAATATGTAATGTTTTAGGTTGGTTCCTTATAATTTAGGAGTTGTAGATAACTCCAAATTTATTCAAATTAATATTAAGTAAAATATCACATTACAACCAACCTTATTAATTCATTTAATATCTAACAATGTGTTAATCAACCTTTCATACATATTTTTCATAACATGTGTCATTACCCACATCGTCGCAGTTTGTGAAAATTAGGGAAATTTGAATTTTTTATTCTTAAAATTGTTTTAAAGTGAAAATGGTAATTTAAAAAATAAGATGATAACAAATAAATTTTATAGCCACTCCATTGTCCATGGAATAGTTTTTTTACCCATGGATATGATTTTGGTGGAAATATGAGCCATTTAAATTTTCATAGAATATTTAATATTTAATTAATTAAAAATTAAATTATTTCTGCATGTTTATTTCATTGAATATTTTAAATAGAGAATGGGATTTATATTTTGTCTCCATGGTTGAGTCAAACTGGGGTTTTTTCTAGGTAAGGCATTACCTTTCATCAAGAACTATAGTCAGGCACATGTCCCTTTTCTTTTCTTTTTCTTTTTCTAGTTATCCTTTTTTATTTTCACCTTTTTATTATTTTACTTTTCTCCCATGGATTTTCATGCATGCCCATGGGGATCCCTTTTATGGGTCTACATATGATATGAGGAGAAGAAGATAATAGTGAGAGAGAAAGAGGAGGCTTCTCTATAAAGCTCTAGTCACGTCGGATCAACATATGATAGCTGCAAATCATAGATCAGACAAAAGCATCGATAGTTTCCACCAAAAGGTAAGATCATTTTAAATTTTATGCCACAAATCCACATAGTTTTAGTATTTTGGTTTTTAAAGACTTGTATGGGTTTTTGGGACCCCATAGTGTCTATCTTTGGCTTTTATGGGGAAATCAGGAATTTCATGCCATTTCAGGGGTTTCATGTTCATGTAAATATTTATACACAACATGTGGTTTAGATAACTCACTCAATGTCTTATTCCTATTTGAGGAAGAAGAGTTTTTATAGATTAGAAACAATGTAGTTTTATTTTAGGGTGTGTCTAAGTACTCTACCACTCACCCTATGCAAGTGTACTTGGTCATGTAAGGTACATGGATAGTTCCCATATGGTGTGCATGATATGTAGGAATGCATGACTTGGAAGGGTACATGGACAATTAAAGAGGAGGGTACAAATTGGGGTTAAATGTCATGTACTGGAAGTACACATTGCATACTCAGGTGTGTTATGTACCGAATAGGGCTGAGGTACACAGGTAGGTACCCATGTTGGGATACATGTCGTATATAAGAACCACATGTCGTGTACTTTGGGAAAGTTCATGTTGAGTGGCCTAAGGCACATGGTTAGGGAGGACCTCTATCGGTACACACCATTTACTAAAAGTGCATTCCATATACTTTTCTTACCTTGGTCTATTTTCCCAATTTTTCACCATGTTATTAGAATTGGACTTGTGAGTTGTCTATCATAAGTTTTTTCCCACATAGATTATGTATTGGAATCCTTTTAGTGTTTATATGATGTTTGGATGGTGTTTTTGACCTTGATGGTAATTATGTTTATTTCCTTGTGGTTTTTTTTGGAATCCTCCCAGGGTTGGGGTTGTGATCTATGAGGCTCGAGTAAGGGTTATAATCTCAGTGATCATCCCAACTTGAGTGTGCTATGGTGATCTATTTTAGGTTTCTTAAATAGATTCCAGTAGGTGAAATCTTGTTGTAACTATGAGAAGATCTTGGTTTTTTCCTGTATTATGGGACTAGTTGCATGTGGTTAGCTATATTGAGGTTTATCATTTGTGTTTTTGGACTATATCTACTGAATCCTTTGGGCTATGTTGAAACCATTGGTTGGAGGATATGGATGGTTTTCATTACATTTTTAAGATTAGTCTAAGGATATCTTGAGAATTTCATAATGGGCTAATTTCTAATAATGTTATCAGTGGTTGTCATAGTCAGCTATTGATAATTCCTTTATAGCATGTTTTGTTTTAGCTTGAGTTGAGGAAACCTTATGGAGGGTATCATACTTTTTAGGTAACCCTGAGGACTATTGTGAATCTCCCTCTGGGTGGTATTATGATTTTTGATGACCCTTTTGGTTGCATTGTTGATTGGGGATAAGTTAGGGGCAATTAGGGTTGATTTGGATGTTTCATCACTGGGAGGGTTCCATGATTTTTATGAGCTGGAGGAACCCCTCATAGGTTTTAATTATCTTACTATAGCCTTTAGGATGATTTAAGTTTTTTTATGGGCATGGACCGAGAGATTGGGTGCAGTAGAGGAGTCTCATAGTGGATTCCACTTTATGTTGTGAACCTAATGAGTATAGGATCCCCATTCTTGGTTTGACCTTACTATGGGTCATAGAGAGCCTTTGGTGGATATTTTGTTTGAATGTTGAGATCCAAGGTGTTTATAGAGTCCTTGTTTTCTTTGGTAGATAGTGGATTGGACCTGATATTTTAGCTATTTGGATGGTGGGTTAGAGGTTGGGTTGTCCAATGTTTGGTTGGCCTATAGCTATGATGTTTGAGGTAGTTTATACTCAAGATTATGTTTTGAGGATGATACCCTTGTATTTTATTTGATTTGGGTGTTATCCCTATGTTTTCATCTGGTTCTCTCCTCTATTGTATAATTATGGTTATATGGGATTAGGAAGATAATGGATGATCTTGATGAGTGCAACACCCTTCCAGTATAGTGTGACACTCTGGCTTGAGAGTCCTTGGGATCTTGAGGTGTCGAGGTATTCAAGGATTGGGATTTTATGTGTTGTGGATTTTGTTGTCCTCCTACAGCCCATGGATTTTTTTACGCTCCATGGTTGTTTATGGATCCCTCCTTATTGGGTTTATAAATGGCGCTCGATTCATTCAATTGAACCTTTAAAATTGATAGGTTCTCTAGTTTTGTATACCTACATATTCTTTTAGTTAGTTCAAATAATGTTATTGGATTCCTATAGAATGGTATATGTTCTTTTTCATGTGAAGTCATATGGTTATACCTTGGGGTATTTCATTCCTGCCTATTTCATTTTGATATCATGGAGCACTAGTATAGATATGGAGGACATGTCAGTTACAATATAGCTAGGTGAGACGAGTGTTGTAATACTCTGGAAATGGATAGAGCGCGGTTAGATTTACCATAAGTGTCATTATATAACCCATTGGTTGGGTTATTTTAAATTTTTTCCCCTTTTTATGCAATTGTTTCTTTTATGCTAGCTACTGTTAGTTTTCATCTTAGTCAGGCATTTCATGTATTTATTTACTTGTAATGATATCATATTATAGTTCCACTATTGGGATTTCCTGCTGAGATTTATTTATCACCTCCTATATGTGGACCTCAGTGTGATTTCATACTAGATTACTTATTTTAGGTTGGAGCATAGGTTGAATTATAGATGGGGTTGAGGCCTAGTGTTGCTTGATCAAACAGATCCTCTAGTGTGGAGTCTCAGGATTAGACTGTTATAGCTTGAGCATTATAGATACTAGGTATGTGGTTCATCTCGGAGTTCTCAATAGACTCGATTTTATTTAATTTAAATTTTTTTAATTTGTATATGTGTTCATCCCATTGGGTGAATTTCTATTGAATGGTTTGTATTCTTTGATCCTATATGACTATATATCATATTCCATTTATTATAGAATTCCCTTATTTGAGTTTATTTTTTATGTATACTATGATGTTGATCCCCTTTGTATGTATTTTGGTTATTTCCATAGTTATTACACTATGAACATAAGGTATAGTCCCCTCACAACATCTATTAGACCCTCACCACTAGTAAATAACCTCTAGCATTTGAGGAGTCATGCTTAAGGCCTTGTGGAAATCCAGATCATGTGACATGGTAGGTCGAGTTGGGCTAGTTTTTTACAACATGTATCACATCAATGTTACGTATAACCTCATGATATTTCAAATATCAAAGATAAAAAAAATATTTTTCTATTATTCCATTTATTTCTATAATTACATGATTTTTTTTCTTTCTAAACATGGAAACTATGTTTTTACCCTCTCAAAATATTGATCAGTTAAAAAATAATTTTGAGAAATATCATATTTTTGTAAGATAATTATTTTCTTTTTAAATCTTTGACAAGAGTAACCCAAAGAAAAAACTTTTTAGGTCCCATGTACACCATTTTTTTACCATGTTGTATTTTATAACATGAAGTCCCTCCCTTAAAAATTATACAAGATTTATACCCCTTAACACTTTACGTTGAAAAATTACCATATACTGGGAATTCATTTATAGTTGACACAATTATTACAAGAAATTAAAAATATTACTTTTTATAGGAATCATAAACTCTTATACCTTCCTCTCATTATCTTTTCAAATCATTAATTAATGGTGATAAGTGAACATCAATATCATTTCAAGGATATTTTGGACCAGAAATCAATAAACTCATCAAGACATATTTCCACTTCATTAAATATTTTATAGAAAAATTGTAAATTTATAGCAAAATAATCCATGAAATATGTTTGGTACTAAGTCTTTGATATGGATTCATTCCATTTATACACAACCTATGTTTGAGAATTATAATTTTATTTATTAATATATTAATTTTTTGAAAATTTTTATTCTATTGTGGAAAATCATCAGGATTCCATAATTTTTGATCATATATTCACTCGTATAAATGTCATCTTAACCTTTCTATATCATTCTAATTTGTTGTAATTTATTAAAATGAGGAATTATAAGAAGATACCAAATTACCTTACTAGGATCCTTGGTAATTGGCATAATAGATCAATCAGCCACTAATGTTTCTTTCAACATATACCATGATGTCACATATTTAAAAAAATATGAAAAAGATTCATACTTCTAATAATATAACACACAGTTATTGGGGAAGGTATGTATATTCTTACACCCTAATCTCATCAGGAATAATATTTCTATTATATTATAATTTGAATATGAAATATTATTATCTTTAGAAAGTATGTCTTTCAAGAGTTGTAGTAATACTATCAAATGCTTTTCACTTCATCCATTCCTAGTTTTCAAGTTAATAAATCACAACATTTTTGATACAATTGAAAATTTTATCTAAACTAGATACAATGGGTTTTCAACGTCACAATATAAGAGCACAAACAACTGTTTTTTTAAAATTTCTTATACTTCAATGTCATGAATTATTTCTTCAATTTTATTATAATTATCACCTTCAAAATATTCATCATCATTAAATCATGAATTTTGAATAATTTCATTGTTTCATATCCAAGGATTGTATATCGAATGAAAACTATTTCAAATCAAATGATTTTTGATTTCCCAACATTCCCACTTTATAATATAAAAACATTTCATGCATGGATAGAAAAATAGGTCATTTCTACAAATGTTTCATTTGGAAAATTCCAGAAAAGAATCAACCATTATCTCGTATTCATCACTTGTCCATCATGAAGTAATATAACTAGATTCAAAATCACCTATATGAACAATTCAATAACTAATATCAGTTATTTTATTTTGTAACTTTAAATTCAAATTTACTTTTATAGAAAGAAATGTAAAAAATAATTTTTCAATATAATAAGAACACTAAAAATTAAAACATTAATAATTATTATATTACAAGAAATAATAATTATATGAATGTCAATATTAATTGTGGTATTCAAACTTAAATAAAATAAATATATTATATGAAATTATTAAAAAAATTTATTTAAAATATAAATAAAAAACAATTTGAAAATATACCATCAATATTAACAATAATATTTTTTATAAATAAAATACATATTACAATTGAAATTTTTAGAAAACATTATATAAAGTCTAAATAAATAAACGAGTTTAAAATTGAGTAAAAATATTGACAAAAATATATTTTTCATTTTCAATATGGTGGAAGGGATTAAAAATAACAGTCAATTCAAACACATAGGAACCCAAGTAGATCAAGTTTCATCCCTCCCCACAAGGAATTGAAAACACATACTTAACCAATTCAATTAAATTTTATGTGGTCCAAAGGCCTTGTGGCTTGGTAGAAATTGTCAATGCCTAAAGGCCCCTTCATGGCCTGAAGACCATAATAAAGGGTCCATAAATCCCCAATTATATAATTATATTTTTTTCAAAGACCTAGGGACACTTCCATTCCCCCCCCCCCCCCACCCTCTCTGAAAACTTTCTTGTTTGTGCCTCCGACCAAGCATCAACCCCTGTAAGAGCACCAAATTTTAATAAATTCTTTCTCTCTAATTAGGTCAAATATGTTCTATAGCTATCCCCATGCCCAATACCAACCTAAAAATAAACTGTGATATTTTTATATCATTAAAACCTCATCCTTTGAATTAGTAGGTATAAAAAGAAATAACTAAATTAAAAAATATTATTATAAATATATAAAGGTTATAATATATAAATTTACTTAATTCAATATTCTGTTTTAGAGTTTTTTATTTGATGTGATATAATTGTTATTAAATAAAATTAAGTATATTATTATTAAATTATTATGTTATTAAAATATAATATTGATTGATTAATTCTATATTTTTTAGTGTTTTATAGAAATTAAGAATTAGAACAACTAGTATTTTAAAAATTAATTTTCCTATAAAGATAGTTTATCATTTTACTTTATAAATTTATTTAAAATTTAAAATATAAAATTAAAAAAATTATATTTTAAAAAATAAAGTTCATTTTTGAATTTATAATATTAAAATTATCATAGAAATTTTTTTGGATTTTTTCAAAAATTAATGTTTTTATGTAAATAGGGAAATATATTGATTTTTACTAATACCGTTAATTTTATGACATTATGATTTAGTGGTTTTTGATAAATATTTACTATAAAAATTTATATTATAAATTTAAATTAATCCTTTTAAAATGCTATGTTAGATTTATAATATCGATGTATAATATTTTAGAAAATTTAATCTTTTATGAAATCTATTTTTCCCAATTTTGTTAATTACGTTGGAACATGGAGAAAGTTAGGTTAAAAATTATTTTCTAAGTAAAGTAACTATTATCTGATAAATAATTATATTTTTAATATCATTTCAATAAATAACAGTGAAAATTTTGTCCTCTGCATAAACATTATGCTTAAAAATAAACGTTTTCATAAAAAGAGGTTTTTACACATTACATAGGCTAACATTATTATTAATTTACTAAAAATATAAATTTATTTTGATAAAAGGATTATTATATTTGAGATAATAATGTTCATATTATTTATTTTTAAAAAATTAATTTTTAGGTATAAAATTTAGATTATTATGATTAATTCCATTAACTATGATATTGGTGAAAGAATTATTTTTAAAATTGTTATTTTATAAATATCATAGAATTCATATAAATATAAAGGTGTTTCCAAGAGTACCATTTTCCTCTCTTACAAATGGGGATCAAATACACCCTTCCAAAACTTCTCCTCCCACTCTAAAATTCCAATACCTATACCAAAATATCCTATCTTGTAACTCCCTCACACATTATTAGTCACCTATTCAAACTAAGTTATCCTAATCCCTTTAATTCTAACGATTTTTCTAAGGAAATATCATGTCTCCAATATAAGTATTAATTATGTTTTATGTTTTTCTCCTTAATCATCCTATTAAAAATATCATATATCCATAAAAATATAATTAAATAAGGATCATTATTAAACTAAAATGTTATTTTATTATTTTGATAACCATTATTTATTCCTCTCCATCCGTTAATAAAAAACTGTTGTTAGTACATTGTATGGACTACCACCACCACAAAGAAACATCATTTGTGTCCATCGCCTCTATTAATGGATGATAAATAGAATTTAATATATCAATAAAAATGTGATAAATAATATTATATAATTATAAAATTTAAATTATCATATACCTTATTTATCTCTCACTCATTGAGAAATGGAAAAATTAATCATGCGTATGTATGAATTATCACTTCCATGAGAAATGAGGTTCATTTCTCATCATCACACATAATTTTTGGAATTAAAAATATATTTAATATATAAAAATTATTTCCATAACACTATTAATATTATATATATTATGAAAATATTCTACAATTCTTTTGATCATGGTAAACATATAAGAGTTACATAAAAAATGTCTAAACAACCCTATGTAACTGACATAAGAGAAAATAAATTACAAATAAGTATCAAATAATAATATATGTAAATTATAAAATTGAATATGGATGAATATATTTCTATGTTTTATATATAATGAACTTAAATTAATTATTAATGAAGTTAATTAAATTTTCAAAGTGATTTTATACATGACGTAAGGGTTTCGTCTCAATTCATCCTCATTGAGACATGTTTTAATATTATGCACAAATTTATTATTTTTTTGGTTTATATATTTCCCATGAATTTATTTTTTAAACATTATTTATTTAATGAATTTTATTTATATAGCCATATTATTTTCAAACTTTCAATTACTTTTGATTCAAAAATTAATAAATTCAGAAGAGTTTCATCTCAAAATCTATTAATTTGAGACACAATTACTTTTATACAATAAATGTATTTTAAATTGTGTGTATATTTCTAATTGGTTGTTTTATTTCTTATGTTATATTTATTAATAGTTATTTAAACTCAATTTTAATCTCTATATCTCTCTCTATTAAGGGGTTTTTATTATAATGTTTATTAAGTCTTAAGGGTTTCTTGCCACAATTTCCACCAATTGTGATATATTTCTTATTATACACCATGATTTATTTGGAATAGTGTAGCTTCTGACCATTAATTCTTTTGAATGATTATTCTATTATATTTTATGATATTTAATGTTCTATTAAAATATATTTCTCCAATGGGGTTTTAAATCTAAAATTTGATAATCTGTAAGGGTTTTTATCACAAACTCCTATCGTTTAGATATGAGATATTTTATGCACCACAATTCCTTTTTATTGTGTAAATATAATTTAAAAACCCATTAATTTTTTGTAATTTATTTATTTGTAATTAATGGGTTGTAATAATCCAAAACAAGTTCTTTTATTCAAAATGAATTCGACTAAAATATTAGCTCGGTTGTAAGGGATCTTTTGTACCTCCTATGTGACTTTTCAGTAATGAGTTCTCTATATTTTTTCCATTTTATGAAATATTAATCTCATATAACAATTATGTTTTTTCATATATGTACCTTAAATATATACCTGGTCAAATATACCTTTCATTTTTGAGGTTAGACATGTTTATGTCCCTTCAAAATTTCCACTTTTAAGTAAATCCGATTTAATAAATCTTTCCTATTACTTGTATCATGTTGAGTTTGACCCAATTAAATGTTTATAAGCCTTTAAAAACTTCTAAAAACATCATTTTGTATGGATAAACCTCTTAGTTCCATTATGATTTTATTTAAAATAAAAATTTCTTTCATTATTTAAAAATATCTTGTACTTATTTCATAAAGCTTCACACATGTAGTATGTTTCTATTATTTTCTCTCCATAATCCTTCTCATGAATTATCTATATTGGGACTAAATATTAAATAAGTACGTTTATATTTAAAATATAAAAATCTTAAATTATTTAATTGCTTTTTCTCTGGGGAATAATTATGATTTAACCTTCACTTATGCTATGAATCAAAATTATAAAACCCACTTCCTTTTCATGGGTTTGATCATGCTTATGATTTATGAATGGTTTATTTTTTACTTATATGGAATGAATATATATGATTTTAATTTATGTGATTGGTGGGCATGAAATTATATATCCCTCTGATTCATTGGGTAATTCATTATATCGGATGAGATTTTATGTAAGGGATTCTGGAGTGAACCTAATCAACCATAGGACTTTTTTACTTTATGATGATTGTATTGGGAAGAAACATTGCTTATGTTTATGATATCATGTTTTATAATTTTTCAAATGTTTATGATTCCATGATCTTAAGATATAATTTCCTTATACCAGAATTCTATTCTAATTATCATCCTATTTATGATTCCATGTAATTCCTTTTGACTCTTATGTTATGATTTATTGAAATTTTCACTCCCTTATTGGGGTTTCAAGCTCACCATTTTCCTTATATATTTTTATCAGGACATCCTATACATATTTAGAGGATATTTGGGATTCAAAATAAATATTTATAGTTTTTAAAAAATTATTTTTTTTATTTTTAAGAAAATGTATTTTTATGTATAATCTTCCAAAGACACTGGACATATAGATCCTTTGCATGTATTTTTGGTAAATTATATTATAAATCATGAAATAAATTATGTTTAAGGACTAGGTATCCATAATTGGAATTATAATAAGGTCTAGTTTTTTAGATATTAGGATTAGAGAACGTTAGTGAAAACCCTACGGAGAATTATAATGGGAAATACAAAGCATGGTATAACATCCTAATATTTTGGTAAAGTGGAGCTTATGTAATTTTTCAATAAATACATACATATATATATATATGAATAGTGGATAGTAGATTCAATAGGGTAATATATGCACCATAGTTTAATCACCTAGAAAAGGGCTTGTTGGGTATTAACTCAATCTCACTCCGATACATGATCATTGGGCCTAAGACTGCACACCTGGCTAGACACACCAAGGGGATATGCTTTAGTTAATCATATATCTTTATGAATTGATATGAAGGATTAATTTTATAGTTACCTTGAGGGACTAGGATGAGAATTATAATAAAACCACCTTAATATAACTTAGTTTGAACCCATAGATTTATAGGATGAACCAAGTGTGTCCATGTTGAAATAAAAGTACCATAGGTTGAAATGAATGTGTCATTAGAAAATATATATTAGGATCGATATTTTGTATTCATATGATCATTAAATATAATTATATTTATGTACATTTTGAGTTTTATTATTTAGTTGAAAAAAGATCATGGAACTAAACCTAATAAAGGAATGTATCTAGAAATCACAATCTCTTACAACAGAATAAGGGAGAATAATTAAATGGTCAAGAATCTTGGAATATGACTATTATGGTTTGAAATGAGAGTTTCTTATTCGTACCTAATATAGTGAGTTTGATATATTAATTAAAATTAAATCTTGATATTTGTATCACTTTATATTATCAAGTGATATTTATCAATGATATTCAAGTATATTCTAAAATTTATGAGGGTTATATGAAACATCTAAGGACTTTTCTTCAGTAGTGTTGATTTAAATTTATTTATGCATAAAATAAATGGTATCAATTACCTTTAAAAACTATTTTTATAATTAGATTATATTTTTTGGTATAAATATTAATGAAAAAATGATTGATATATGCTTAGGTTTAACATATTATTTATTTTGAGGTAATATAGGATAGATTGATTTTGAAAAAGCAAGTTAGACTATATTAGTATCCTTGGTATTGAAAATAATTCATGATATTTTTTGTGAGGTTTATTTAATTTTTGGTATTATGATATATATATATATATATACTAGTGTGTGACTTTATGAACAAGTATATGAATATAAGAGTTAATGTTTTGAATGAATATATGATTTCAGTATGGTTTAATGACTTCGGAATTAAAATAGTTTTTGGAAAGTTATGTTATGGATAATATAAGATTAGTGGATATAAAAACTTGAGTGTATTATTTTATGAAATATTAATGTTGTTTGAGGGAGTATAAGTAACTTAATATATCCTTAAGGGAGTATGGTGGGTGTCATATTAAAAGGTAATATCCCAAATAAATAATATGTTTGGAATACCAAAACCTAAATTCGGTGGTTAGGTGTAATTAAAATTGTGAGGATGAAAGGGGGAGAATGTGAACTCAGATATTTAAATATATATTTTTCCATGGATTAAGCCAAATATGTTTGATATCATACCTAAAATGATAAGAAAAACAATAACGTTGTTAGTGTGCAATGTGGACTACCGACTCCTCAAAGAGACATATTCCATTATACATCATCAATATTAACGGATTATAAAAGAGATGAAATGGATGAATAAATATGATATATATAATATTATATGATTTTAAAATGTCAAATTATCATATACCTTATTTCCATCCCACTCATTGGGAAATGGAAACACTAATCGTGTGTATGGGTGAACTATCTACTCCACGAGCAATGAGTTTCATTTCTCATCACCATCTACAATGGTTAGATTTAAAAATATATTTAATATATAAATATCATATCAATAAAATTATTAATATTCTTTATATTATGAAACTAGTTTATAGCATTTTCAATCATGGTCAATATATATAAGGAGTTATGAAAAAATTGACAAAACAACTTTGACTAACCAAAGTAACAGAAAATTATATTAAAAAAAAGTACCAAAAGATAACAGAGGTAAATTATAAAATTAAATATGTATGAATAAGATTCTTAATTATATATTTAATTATCTTAATTTAATTATTTATAAAGTTAATTATAGGTGCAAATCGCTTTCAGAAATAAGGTAAGTGTTTCATCTCAATTACCCTTCATTGAGACATGTTTTAATTTTATACAACAATTTCTTATTTATATAGTGAATATTGTAAGAAAAAAGAATTTTATCAGTGGAAGTATCCCATCATATTATATACTTTTGTTATATTTAGTAATTTAGTATTATATAAAGTGCATACATTACATGATAAGATCAACAACATTTTTTTATAATAATAAAAAATTACATTAAAAAAATATATATATCCATAATAATTGAAAATTTAAAAATGATATAAAATAATGAAAATATGATAACTAAAATATGAAATTTTGGATCTTCTTGATCCACCAGAATTACTATATTCACAGACAGCACTGTAAAAATGAAACCAAATATTAATAATATAATATTCATCTTGGAAATGAAAATATATATAAACTTCAAAGAAAATATAAGTAATTGAATAATTAATGAAATATAATGAAATTAAGGGATGTAGGGATCCCATATGACTGTTACAAATTTGATCGTTATAATAGTATTTTGATCATTAGAATATGAAGGTTGGAATAGTAATCTGACCATTAGAAATAGTAACCTGACTATAAGAATATTATCCTCAATTATGGAAGTGTAAAATAATATTTTGGTATCTTATAAAATGAAAATATAACATATTTATTTCACAATACTAGAAAATAAATGTTTTAAATTTTAAAAAATAAATGTTTGTATTTTGAAAACCATGTTTGTTTTATATAAATTTTTATAAAAAATATACTAATTTAAAATAAATTTTATTTTCAAAATTGGTTTCATAAATTAATATTAAGATATATTATAATTTAATATAATTTTATGTGATCATAAGTAAATTTTCAAAGGGTACAAAAAATGACCATAACGTTAAAATTAGTATTTTTCAAATAAATAATGATTTAATTTAAAATTATACTTTCTAATATTTTTAAATTATTTTCATAAAATGGATTTAATTTTTGGAATCTACCCATTGAAAAATGGTTAAGGTGATTTTTTTTATATTTTTCTAAAAAAATTGAATTTTTGGTGAATAGTGAAATAATGTAAAATACGGTATTTAACATTATAAGTTAAATTCATGAATAATTGTACAATGGATGATGTAAGAACCAATTATTTGAAAATTACATGCACCGTTTACTATATATAGACACAAGAATCAATACTATCAATAGTATTGATCCAAAATAATAAACTAATTAATATAATATTCAAAAAACACCTCTATCTTCCCCTTATAAATATCATCCCTCGCCTCCCCTTCTTGTCACATATTTTGTGTCTTGAAGATATCAAAATTTCTACCGAATTATCTTCCCAATCCTATCCCACACATCCTAGTTCTATTGGTCTCACCCAAAGACCAATTCCATGTGCCTTATGGTTTTTTTCAAGGAAAAGATATTCAAGTGGAAATATTCTCAAACTACCTTTTAAAATTGTTTTTTTCTTCTACCTTATCCTCACCTCCCCCATCCAATAAGGAATAATAACTCCAGTATGATCTATATATATATATATATATATGGTAATATTATAGTGCTAATGTAATATCTACCCTACATCCTCTTTTATTCTCCTTCTTTTCTAAAAATGAATCCAATTTTCATTTCAGGTTGGTTCACTGCGTCAATAGATGTTATGTTTTCATTTTACATTACCATCTTCATGGAAGGTTCAATTTAAATTATAATGAATTAAAATTTCCTAAATATGTATATTATATATTTTTTTAAATTATTTCATGAATATATGGTGATCGTATTAAATAAAACAAAACTAGTTCATGATGGTCTGTAAAACCGCCAAAATAAACTAACTATATAACATTAATATTTTTACTAACCAAACCATCCATATGTTGGAAAAAATATGTGTATTTGGGACGGTATTAATTTATTTAAATAAATTAATATCATTTCATTTCACTTATGTACTTTTAGTTCCATTTGAAAAGAATCTCAATAATTATCCCCAAGTCATCGGACCTTGGATCCATGAAACAAATAAACTCAGAAAAATGAAATCAAACAATATATCTCATTAAAATAGTTTTAAATGAAAAAAAATATTTTAAATAAAATATAGATGTAAATTTTTTTTATTAAGTAATTAATTAAGTTAATCTTATTATTCAGGATGTCATGTACAAGTGCATAATGATTCTGTAACATAAGTTTAGGTATCTCTCTAAACCACCCATTTTTATTTGGGTTACACTTTATCTATATTTACCTCAATTTATCTATGTATTTTTATTATTTAATTATTTTATATTCTTTATATATTTCACCCAAATATATACCAACATTAATTAGCCTTTATTTTAGGGGGATATAAATGTTTTAAAGGTTGCCTTATCAATTTCATTCATTACAAAAACTCAGTTAAAGACATTAAGCCTCTTGAGCCTTATTATATATTTATTGGATATTTATTTTCAAAAAAATAATATATGAAAAATTATTAGGTCACTATAATTGGTATCATGGGAATGTATATTAATTTTTGGGAATTTGGACTAGAATACTTTATTGAGAAACCCAAGGATAAGTCTAAGTGTAGGACAATATCCTAGTGTATGATAAAGAGGCCTTGCTTCACACTTTACATTCCAATGGGATATGCTTTGGAAAATTCAAGAACTCTATATAAACCACTATGAAAGAATCAAATATATTTTTAGTTTAGAAAAACTAATAGAAATTTTACCATGGATATCATAGATTGAAACCTAGAGACTTGTAAGTTTGGATTTAAGTGTCACATATAAGTTATTTATCTTATGTTCATAGTTTCCCTTTTAATATGAATTTTAGTTTGATTATTATCATCCTGAATTTTTTTTCTTTTATTTTAGTTAATAGATTGAAATAGGAGGTACCATACCAATGGCCAATGTGATGAAAAATGTGATGATTTAATAATGATATGCCTAACCCAATGGGATCATGATATAAGAACTTCATGGAAGTACTGAATCAACTTACTAAAGTTATGAATAATAATTTGATTTGAGTGAAACGCCCTCCTTCTCTTAAGAAAGAGAAATTTGTGGTTGGGTCATTTTTTGTGGAAAGGGCCTCTAACATTTTATGGATATTCTGATCCCCTCATCACTGAATAATTTATTAACTCCATTGAGAATATATTTTCTATCTTATAATACTAAGGATGCAAGTGATTCATGCAGGCTATTTATCAAAAAGAGGGGGAAGCTGATCAGTGTTAGACACTGATCAAGAATATGAATTCCAAAGAGGAAATTGATTCTATGGAATGGGAGTGATTTTAGGAAATATTTTTAAATAAATATTACCCCTAAACTTTCCATATTAAAATAAATAGGGGGTTCACCAGACTGAAGCAAAGTGAAGATGAGTCTATAAGGGTGTATGAGGAAAACATCACAAGGATTTCATGATACACCTCTAGATTTTTCATAAACACCAAAAGTAAGGTTAGTCACTTTTTTAGTGGATTAAATCTTAGTCTAAAAAATCTTTGGAAATTTGAGACTTTGACAACTACAAGGAGATTTTTTACTATGCCATTAAGATTGAGAATGAGATATATGATTCTTAGTGGTCTCTTGGGGATGGAGATAAAAAGTGTAAAATAGAGTTCAATTTTGGAGGTTGAACAAATAAATCTCAGGGAGGAAAGAAGAATAAACTACCCATGTGCCAAAAATATGGGAATAAGCATCCGAAAAAACTGTCTCAAGGGAATTAATAAATGATTAAAATGTGGAAAAGAGGGAAATAAGGATAATCAATACTAATTAAAGATGAATAAATAAACTAATGAGATGGAAGAAAAGAAGGTTTCAATCAATACTTAGTCTATGGTACAATGTTTCAACTATAAGGAAAACATGTATTATGAAAGACAATACACTAAGACAAGGGTTTTCAGAGAAAATAAATAAAAATAAACTATAAGTCCAAGAGATAAAGGAAGGGAATATGTTATCACTACGGATGAGGTTGAATAATAACAAAATATGGGGATAGGTATTCTATTTATTTGTTCAATAAAAGAGAACATACATTTTTATTCTAGTTCTAAGTGTTCTTTCATATCTTTATAGTTTAGTATAACTATTGAAACACCACCTCAGAAAATTAGTGTTGAGCTATCGGTGAGAATAGATAATGGATCAATTGTAGAATCCCAAGTATAGAACTAATCCCTAGTAAATTTTTATGGATTAAACCTTCTTTAAAATATTTTTATACTTTCTTCAGAGGAATTTTATGTTATATTAGGCATGGATTGGTTGTTCATATATAAATACAACATCAACTATTGGGAGAGAAACATTAATCTCCACATCCCAAGTCATCCTCTAATTCTGTGTAAGAGTTAGGAGGATGATGAATTGCATTTTGAATTTATGTCTCAAGTGTGGATATTATTTCTTTATGAGATATCATATCAAGCTAAAATTATTGAGAAAGTAGAGAAAATCATGCTTGAAGACATTCCCATTTTGAGGGACTATATTAATGTATTCCTTAAAGATATTTTTTTCATCCTCCTAATTGAAAGGATGAGTTCTCAATTGAATATATAAATTGATCTATGCCCATATCCATGACTCCTTATAAAATTTACAATATTGAGTTTGAAGAGCTGAAGAAACAGTTACAAGATAATTTGAAAATGGATTTATATTCCCAAGTGATTCCCCATGGGGTGTGAAGATCCTCTTTATCAAGAATAATGATGGGTTAATGTGTATCTACCTCAATTATCATGAACTCAATAAAATCATAATATAGAATAAGTATCTGCTTCCATGGATTTATGACTTGTTCGATCAACTATGTGGGGCCTAGTACTTCCCTAAAGTGGACCATAGTTAAGATATCACCAAATTAAAGGTAAACAAGGAAGATATTCCAAAGCACAACTACAAAACATGAATTTAATAGTTCTTCCCTTTATCAGCACTAAAAAAAAGCATAGATAAAGGGTACCATTTATCAGTACTAAAAATTAACTAATAAAAAGTATCCTTTATTAGTATTTTTTATCACCCTTAAAGGATAACCTTTATCAGTTTTTTTTCTTAGTGTTGATAAAGGGTAACATTTATTAGTGCTAATAAAGGGTACCCTTCATTAGTGCTTTATTGTTAGCACTGATAAAGGGTACCCTTTATCAACATTCTTTTAGCACTGATAAAGTTCTCTAATAAAATGAAACAATTAAGTAAATAAAAATTAAAAATCAGTAAATTTAAAAATTATTAAAAAAATTATTAATTATATAATTATTGATAAAAATGAATAAATTTAATATACATATATAAAATTTGATAAATATTAATAAATTTTTTATATTAAATATCAATATGTAAAATTAATAAAATGAAATAATTAAACAAATAAAAATTAAAAATGACTAAATTAAGTAAAATATTAAAATTTTATTAATTAAATAATTATTGATAAAAATGAATAAATTTAATATACATATATATATATATTAATAATTATTATATATTAAATATAGAAATATAGAATGAATAAATTGTAATAATTTATCAAAAAACTAAAAATTAGTAAATTGTAATAACTAAACAAAATAAATTAAAAAAGAATAAAATACATAATTATTAAAAAAATTGTTAATGAAAAGTTATTAATAAAAATAAATAAGTCTAATATATATATATTCATTATAAATAGTAATAAATAATATTTATTAAATATAAATTTAGAAAATGAATAAAATATAATAGTTAAATACATATTAATGTATTATTCAGTTTTGATGGTTTTTATACATAATGAGTCATCAATACATTTAATATATAAATATATTCATATATATTTCTATATATATATATCAATATATATAATATTTCCTAAAATATCGTTTATAAAACAAAAAATATTTATGTTTACATTAAATAGGTCTTGTATTTAGTTAAATAATGAATATATTTACAATATTTATATTTATATTTATATTTATATTTATTTATTATAAACATATAATTTTATAAATATATATAATGATATAAATTTACATATAATTATAAAATCATAATAAATATATTTAAATAATGAACATATATACTATATTTTTTGTTATGTATATTTATTAAAAATATATAAATATATATAATGATATAAATATGTTTACAAATATATTTATAAAATTACATATTTATAATTATAAATAAAGAATTTAATTTTTTTTTAATTATATATGTAATTATAAATAAATAATTATATATTTAAATAATTATAAAATTATAAAAAATGTATTTAAATAATGAGTAGATTTAATATATATATATATAATGATATAAATAAATTTATAATCATATACAAATATTTATAAATATATATACTAATTTTTTTAATTATAGTTATAATTTTAAAACATTTATCAGTGCTAAAGTGTTAGTATTGATAAAGGTGCCTTTTATCGGTGCTAAAAAGGAGATTATAAAGATAGATTTTGTTTTTTCTTATTAATTTAGTACTGAGAGAAGGTATCTTTTTTAGCTCTTTTTTTAAAAGTGATGATAAAACTCTCCTCATTCTTCTTAAAATAACCTTAACCGTATTTGTTCAGTTGTGATTCTCAAGCTTTCATGAAAATACCCCTACTACCAGTGCTCTTTATCTACTTCTCTCTTTCGAATCAAGGCTTGAATCTAAATTATGTTATTTTTTTCTCCTCCTCACTCATTGATTGCTTGTTTGTATTCCACAGTTTGCATTATTGTGATGTTTTATTGGCTCATATCCTCTATTCTCCCTCATGATTAGTCGAACCTCCTTAGATCCCTAAGAGGGTTATCACATCCTTCTACTTCGATTTAGGTATCCCCTCTATCAATTTTTAGGTGTTTTCCAATGTAAATTCCCTCTTTCTTCCTTCCAATTTAACTATCTCCTCCTTCCATTCTGATTTCTTGAGATATGTTTTTCTCTTATTTTTAAATCCATTCTTATTTAAATTATACCTATATATAATGCTTATAATAGATTTAGAAAATATTTAGGTTGAATTCCATGCCCAGTATAAAGGGTTTCCCATGGATTTTTATTGAATTATTTTTAATTAAATGTTTTATCTAGACAAGTTTTTTATTATATGATTATGAGGAATTTCAAGTTGATCTTTATGACAAATTAAAGTCTTAGTCCATATTTTGGGATATAAATGAAGAAAAAAAGTTTAAATAAATTTTTAAAATATAAAAAGGGTGTGAATATAAATGTTTCTAAAGTATTGAAATTGTTGAATTTTAAATTAATGTAAAATAACTTTGCCCCCCCAAGTTAGATTTTGTTTAGTAATCCATTTGGAACTTAAAAATGGGTTTATTTCTCATGATACCCTCATTGATCACCCCTTGTATTTGGTGTGTCTATTATGGTTTGTTTATCAATTAATAATTTATGTATGATGTGAAAGGGTTTTTCTATAAATGTTTGTTGGAAGTGAGGTGTATTGTATTTATTTTGATTATATATGTTTGTATTTACATTTCTTTCTCACCTCCTCACTTGCTTTCTCGACCATGGGAATTTTAGGTAACTAAATGGTATCATGGATGAGTGAAAAATCTAGTTCATCTTATGTCTATCTAGAGTGGTTATGAATTATTAAGTGTTCTCAAATGGTCCCCTATGGTAGATTTATACTACTAGGATGTTTTAGGTCCTAACATGTTTAATAAGACTAGTTAAATAGGTTGGTTCTTTGTGGTTGATCTGAAGTTCATTTTACTAGTTCAAGATCATGTTACTTGAGTGCCTTAAATATTATCCCATGACACTTATAGCATGATAGGTGGGATCTTCATAAACCTATTTGGTTATTCACAATGAATTTTCTTTTTTCATTGTACTCCCCTTCATGTATTCATTTGTGTGTTATAGGTTTCCTATTTTTGGTTGATCTGGTTTGTTGGTTGTTATTGTATTCTCACTTAGGAAGATACTTTATTTTCCTTAGTGCTTTTATCTGTGGTAATTTCTATGAGGGTTCCTACTAAACCTTTAAAGTGGTTTTACTAATAATAAAAAATAGTTAAAATTTATTGAATGAGTGGGTTACAATATAGAAAATAATTGAGCATATAAATATTAATCAAAATGATGCATAATCATTACTTTTCAAATACCCTTATGTTAATCCACATAAGGCATAAGTTGTGGTGTATGTGTAGTTTAATGTTCACTAATTTGAAGCCAAATAAGGTAATAAACATTGAATGAGAAATAACTAATGTGTCATATCATTAAACTAGGTAAATTATTCAATATAACATTATCTATAACCAATACTTAGTCATAATAACCCAAAGAAATCAAAAGGTGTGACTCAAGCACCAATTAATATGTTCTGATAGAAAAATTAAAGATTATCATTTAAAATAATTATATACAATTAAAACCTAATTTATTAACATCTTTTTTTAATTAAAATAGTTTACTTAAAGTTAAGATGCATATATATAACTAATATTTGTTGAAAATGAAGTTTTACACTTTTTATATTTAAAATATACAAAGAACAAGTCCTATTAGTAATGTAAAATTATGATTTAGTAAAATGATTTAAAGAATTTAAATAACTAAGGTTGTGGTTTCATGAAAAAAAACTATTTATTTCATGTATTTATATGAAAAATCTATATATAATTCTTTAATAAAATAGTCACATTTAGTATTTAAAAAGTTTTTTTTAATTTTCAAAATTAAAGTAAGATGATGATACTTAATAAGTTATCATAACAAATTTTTCCTTCCCACATAATAAACCCACCCATTATTTTATCACTGATGTAGTAAAAAAATCATGTTTAAGTATTGTTCATTGACTTATAATTTATTTAGATTATAGTGAAAGGAAACAAATTTCTATGTAATATAAGACAAGGTATAAAATTTAATACTTAACTAAGTATTTGAATACCATTTAAACTGATGAAGTAAAACTAAATTCATTTTAATAAAAGTAATAAATATATAAAAACATAAATATGTAAAAAATAGTAATTTACTTTATTGAACAAAGGTCTAAGACATGTGAATATTCAGGTTACTTTATCAATATAAGTTGAGGTAAAATAACACAAATATATGATTGCTATATTCCATTATGGATCTTAAAATTATTTGGAGATTATAAAATTTCTAACCATGAATTTATACAAATTAAATAATGTAAATAATTAAAGAACCTATGTCTTAACATTAATTTCATAGAATAAATAATTTTAAAATAAGTAAACATGTTTAATAGCCTTTAAACAATAAACCTAATAGAAAGATAAGTTTGAGGCTAAAGCCTTAGTTTATTAGAGGAATATGATACAGTAAAAATAAAACCATGAAACATGTAGTACAGGGATGAACTCAGTGAGACTCAAACTCGAGACCTCACTGAGACCCATAGGGGAAACTACAAACTCAACTGCACCCTGGTGGAAAAAATGTGTATATGGGTAACAAGGTATTGGTGCAGCCTTACCACCTGTGCACCACACGTCCCCAGCGAGGTCTAAGTTGTCCAACTTTGGGATTTGGCCAGTTCCCAATGGGGTAGATGGGCCCACAAGGGGTTATAATGTCATATAGTGCATGTTTATTTACAAGGACTCGAACTTGGAACCTTAGGGTCAGCACACCACTGCTAGTAACCAACTCAATTGTTCCTAATGGGAAAAGCATGTATATGGCTAACGAGGTATAGGTGCGGTCTCGCCTCCTATATGCCACACATCCCCAACGAGTCCCAAGGTGTCCAATATTGGGATTAGGAAAAGTCCTAATGGGATAGAGGGGCCCATGAGAGATTATAATGGCATATAATGTGCATTACCTTAGGAGGACTTGAACCCCGAACCTTTGGTCTAGGACACCACCGCTAGTAACCAACTCACCCTTTCCCCACGAGAAGACCAAGTATAAATATATAATTTAAACAAAACTTGTGATGTGGTTTCCTTCTCACCACACCCAATATCATGAAAAAACATTATTTGGTCATCCTCTAGCTTAATTCTCACTAAAAATTCATAGTTGTACCCATTGACGCACTATCTCATCACTCTGTCACAATTCCTAAACAACTAAAATCATCCCATGATCTTCCAACCACACAAAATAATGTTAAAACTAAAATCATTTCATAACATCATGGTTGTTTCCTTGTCAATAAAACCAAATTTGGTAATGTTATCTCTCCTTGGGTACTAAAGAACTTCCAATTCGACTCACACCCAGATAAATTCAAATCAAACTGATTCCCTATATCACACATGGATTCCATCCAACACATCATGATATTTTTTAAAATAGTTTATAATGTCATGAATATTTGTATAAACTTAATTATATTGATTCCTAAATAAATTTTATGGCATGTAAACGATTGGATTTTTGGATTCTTGTGTGATATTTGAGGAAACTGGTTTTTAATTAATAAATACTACCTTAATTAAATTTTGAAATAATCCAATGTAAACCTAGGAATTTAGGTAGTTAATCTATGAATTTCATGTTAGGATTTAAATTTTTAATTTACAACTATATTGAAAAATGTTTATTTATTCCAAGTTTATAAAATTTTTATGAAATGTTTAAAAATCATGCTTTTTGTTAGACTAGGTGGTGTTTGACTTAGAATTTTTATTTTAATTCCTATTTTAAATTTTAGTTATTAAAAATTAAACTTGATTTTAAATGTTATAGTGGGTTTAGAAATGAAATAATGGGGATTTACCTTAAAATGAACTAAAATGGATCTGGTGTCTTGAAACTCATAAAGTGATTTCAAAGTGAACCTATAATGTTTTAAACATTTAAAAGTGTATATATTTCAATTGAAATGGTTTTAATATTTTAATTTATTGTTAAAGGTTTTTTAATATGATTTTAAAAAAATTCATCTGATGCTAACAGTTTTTATAAAAAGGGGTTTCATATTATATAATGTGTTTTGAAATAAATTGGTCGATTTTCATGTGGAATTTTAAAAAATAGATTTCAAGTGGGGTTTTGAAAATTCAAAAATTAGTCATTTGAATTTTGAATGTGGTTTTGAGATGATATTTGAAATTTTAGATTAATAATTGGTAATTTCAAAAGTTTTGGTCTCTTACAAATTGTTTTGTAATGCAGTTTGTTTTAGTATATATTTTGGAAAATATTCATAGTTATAAGATTGTTAATTTCTTATTCATTAATATCTTTCCCTAAACATTTTTTTTTGAATTCATACATTTATTATTTCATTAATTCTAGGGAAGATTATTTCTATGTTTTATTCATTTTATACAAACGAGGAGCCTCACCATCATGTCTAAAATCAGTGAGACTAGGAAATCATATATCATTTTCCACCAGGTGATTATATTATAGTCTTGGTGAAATAGTGTTTCTATTCAAGGGATAGTGTTTCATGTATAATTGATCCATGTTGATAATGTATCTCAAACCATTTAGAATGGGTAAAAGGGTATAAAAGATTAAGGGAACTGTGAACATGTATTATATGTTCAGATCATCTATCAAGCCACTGTGTGCCTGAGAAACAATTCATCTTTAGGAAAAAAACTAAGAAATTTTGTTCGGTGCTTCACCAAATCCCATCCCAAGAACAATTAGAATTAAGTATACAATAATAATCCTCATAGTTTTCATCTCTTAAATATTTATTATTGCATTTTATTTCATGAGACTCTCCCCTAATCTCTTTTAGACATTCACCAATACTGCTTGAACTAATCTTAGCAGTAGTCATCCCATACTAGGTACCAATGATAATTTTTGATGAATTCAAAGGATAACACTTATCATAGTGGATAAATTCTTTTCTTATTTTAAATTACACATTTCATTCAAGGTCTACAGAAATTATTTGAAACAATCAAATTTTGGGTTCTCTTTAATAGAATTATCTATAACTATCACCTTTGATAATGAATATCTTATGTGTATTTATTTAATTTTTGTAAAAAAAATGAATATTTTATCATCCTAATAGTATGGATATGAATCAAAAATGGATGCACACAATTCTTATAAAAAAATAGTACGAATATAGAGTTAAATAGTTCATTAAGTTTACAATAGAGCATGCATAAGAAACTTCTCGAATCCTTTGTTTGTGTTTACATTGTTTTTATTCAAGATAAATTCATCTATAATAGTTGTAATAACATTTAATCTGTCATGGAATAGATCATCACAATAAATTTTGGACCAAACATGGGGAGAAACTGAACAAGCACATCAATTGGGATGATACTGTGGTTTATGGATAATTTGATATGAATTATAGTGTAAATGATGATGGATATATCATGGAAGAAATGACAATAAAAATTGAAGATAACCTTTGTGATTGTACAAAGTTTTTTGAGAATTTAAATAGTTGTTCTTAGCTTCATCTTGTTTTTATGCTGGGGAGAGGCTGCTCTGGTTTTCAATTTGGTTGTATCTCTTTTTGTACTTCAGGTGTGATAGTCCATTGCCCATGAAGTCATTGTGTTTCCTCCTTATTCCCTTAAAAAGAGGGATTATCCATAAAAAAAATTGAAGGCCTTCAGGCCTTTTGATGGAAATATTTTTTTCTTAAGACCATTGTATACCATTTGTACGTAATAAACAACATTGTCAGCTATATTGATATTATATAATTTCAAAGCTATTATTGGATGGAGTCACACTAGATTTATATAACTACTTGGTCTCCTGAATGATATGCTACCATAATAAAATTAACTTCCATGTCAAAAATATGACACAAAACAAATGGTATGTTCGATTGGAATGATCTCTAAACAAATACATGTTTTCCAAATGATTGGATATTGTTTTTCAAGGACCATAATTCACCCATAAAATTCCCTAAGTGTGGTGAGGATCAGTAAAAGAGAAATGAATCAAGTTATTTAAGATTTGTATGGTACATTAATATTATTCCATGATTTAGATGACTATGTAGATGTCAGGAAACTGGGAGACAATTGACATGGCATGCTGATATAATAATTAAATATGGGCACCTATGTCATCTAGAAGATCCTCCTCAATAGAATAAAATTTATTATGAGTTTCGTAAATTTATAAATGAGACAGGAAACGTTCATCTTTCATTATATGAAAATGGATTAAATCCTTTTGGTATACAACGTAATATTCACAATACATGGCCTACCATGTCAGTAAATTATAACTTGTCTCCATGGTTATGCAAGAAGTTTAACTACATTATTTTGTCTCTACATATATATAAACCAAAGAAACCTAGTAATGATATTGATGTTTATTTGGTTCCATTGATAAAAGATCTGAAATTGATGTGGGATACATGTGTTACAATGTTTGATTCTTATATAAGTGAATAATTTATATTAAGGGATATGTTTTACAAGATAATAAATGACTTTCATACTTAAAAAAATCTCATCCTATTGTAGTAAAGGAATGTTTAGGTGTCCCATTTGTGAAGAATTCACACACTTAGTTTGGTTGAAAAATCCCTCAAAGAATATGTTTTTAGTAAAATTGAAAAATTTTCTTTAATGAAATAAATACTTATCCTATAAGACATCATTTTATGGGAACACATAACAAGTTATAATACCATCTCCACTAACAATTGATAAATTATTTGATAAATAAAACTATATTGAAACTATTTTTAGTAAACCATTTTCTAAAAACATTATGAAATCAGTTTGGACAAAGCGATCAATTTTCTTTGAATTGTTTTATTTTATTTTTTTATATCTTGATCATTTTCTTGATATCATTCATGTAGAAAAAAAATGTATTAGATTGTGTTATTGTCACATTACTAAATGTTCTCGAAAAAAAAATATGGAATCAAGGCTAGGTTGGACATTATTGACATGGGGATAATAGAAGAGTTGGTACTGGTGAAGGGTAATGGATATAATTTTCTTCCTACAACTACTTACATTCTATTTAAATAGGAAAAATGAAATTTTTATTTTCCTTAATGGTGTAAAAGTTATATAGGGGTATTAATCAAATATCAAGAATGTCGTGTCAATGACTAAATTTAATTTACACAGAATAAAATAACATGAATGTCATGTTTTGATGCAATATTTGATGCACGTTTCTTTATGTTACATTTTATCTAAAAATGTACAACATACATTAGATATACTTTACTTCTTTTTCAAATCCATATATAGTAAAGTTATAGACCCAATGAAGTTTTCAATCATGAATAAGGAGGTTCCATTCATATTTTGTAATATAGATATATTCTTCCCACCAACATTCTTTGATATAAAGTTCCACCTTATATTTCACTTAGTTAGAGAGGTTAAACTATCTGGTCATGTCCAATATATATGGATATACCCCATTTAATGATATATGAATATTTTTAAAGGTTTTGTAAAGAATAAAAGTTTTCTAGAAGGTTGTATTACAGAATGATACATTATTGAAAAAGTTTTTATATTCTATACTAATTACCTATCATATGTTGATAGCATCATTCTCCCAAATAATCATCACATTAGATGCCTTATGAGTGAAGATATTTCTATAAGAAATGTTGTTAAAATTACTATCACATACTAAGAGAAAGAGCACCTTATACATTTTACATAATGGTGAATATGTTGAATCGCACAAATCAATTCTTAGAGATTTGAATCCATAAAAGGATGAAGGATAGATATCAAATACACATAATCATTAGTTTATAGAATGGTTTGGAAATTAAATTTATAAGGAGTTATCTAAAAAATGAATTCAATTGTTGAAAAACTTCAAAGGATATCTAGGGGACCAAATGAAAATATGATATCTAACACTAGTTTTTGTAATCAATGGTTAAACATTCTACATAAAAGAACATGATGATAGCAATATGATGAAAAATAGTGGAGTTATGATTATGGCAGAAGCAATTCATATATCTGGTTCCAAGAGTATAAATACAATTTATTTGAATATGTCATATTTTAGAATTATTTAATAGATATATGAGTTTGATTATACTACATTTCAAGTGATGATTTTCATTGCACATTAGTTGAAAAGAGGAGTGCAGTGATAGTTGATGAAATGGGATTCATGAAGGTAAATTATAGTTTGAAAGGGGTAAATAATGATCCATTCATAATTTCATCACAATAAGTGAAAGTATTTTATGCCTTAGATACAGAAAATAAGAATTGGTCTATTTTCCAGATCGCAAATAAAATAACTATAGGGTTAGATGAAAATTCAGTTGAGGATCACCCTTTCATTAGGAGATGAATATATGTTCATGGAAGTCCCAATATAGAAAATTCCAGGTATGTTAGATAGGATTTGGATTCTCTATAGAGGATAAAAATCACTTCAACGTTTTAAAAAAATAGTTCAATGATAAGGTTAAAGTGTTTTTTAATATACTGTGTTTTTTTCATAATATTATTTTTTTCTCTACTTCATTAACATAATCAAAATTAAATGTTTGACTACTTATAAAGACAATGTCTTTTACAGATGATTATGGTACCAATCCTAGGGAAGAACATACTATTGATGCTAAAACTATAGAATTATTAGAAGATCAATAGTATTTCAATGAAAAAATAATAAAGACGTAGCATCATAGTGTTGAATAAAATTATCAAGATAAGAAGTAAGGGTATAAAATTTGAGGTTAGATGGAATCAACATGGCCGACCTATTAACCCCAATCAGTCAATGTTCATTAGTTATGTTACAGTTTCAATAAGGATAAATGTACTAATTGATATAGAGTTTTTGTTCCACATCCATCATGTAATGAAACAAACCCTTTTGGAAGATATAAAGGTAATATTACAACATACTTTTTCTCTATTACTGAAAAATTATATAATGAATCACTGATTTAAATTTCATTATTCCTTGAAAAGTTTGTTTATTTTAGAATATTTCCATAATAAATATTTCTTAATGGACACTAGAAAATCCCATGGAGTCTTCTAGACTCTTCTTACCAAGTTACATATTAATTTTGTTGAGGAAAATGTAAATCACCACCCTCTAATTAGTTATGCACACATTATAAAGTAGTAAACATGGAATTCTTTCATCAGACATCTTGGTGAGAAATAATTATTGGTTCATTATTGTTGATAATGCATTATTTGACATTATTTTTTGTATCAAATTTAATTAAAATTTGTTAATTTATGAAACATAAAAAGAGTGCTGAAAAAAAAATGTGCACCAAAACCAATATACCCCTATCACAAAGTAAGTATGGGATACACTTCACTAGAAAACAAATTGTTATGTATTTAAAATAAATAATAAAATTTTATGTGATATGAAACAATATATTCCCCTTTGTTTATATTCATATTGATGAATCAAAATTTAAAGCCACTTCCATCTCACGACATGTGCTATGGAATGAGGCTGCGTAAATAAGGAGGGTAAACTCATTGATGAAAGATCAAAATTAGTGTGGGAAACATGTCTAAGTATGAAATAATAGTAATTAATAATGATTTATAATAGTATTACATAAAAATATATGTTTATACTCAGAAATGTTTTATACATTCTAGACATAATAATCGATAGTGGAAATACAAGAAGAAAAACTACTTTCAATAGATTTGAAGTAACCAAATAAATATGGTCGTGTTAGAGGAGTATGTTTTGGAGTGTCTCCTTGAACATATTTTGAGAAGTAAAAACCATAAGAAGATATATATAATATGATGAAATAATTATAGGAACAATTATATGCTTTCCAAGATATTATATTCTGGTCTGGTTTATTAGACCAATATATGATAAAGGATCAAAGGGAACTGACAGTGGAACAAAGATTCAAACATGAAGAACAAGATGACACCACTAGAATTGAGGCTAGTAATTCCCATCAACCACATAACTTACCCAAGGTAATAAATGTTTTTATTACTCTATCTCATAAATGTAAATCAAATAAATTTTGATAACTTAATATTACTAAAATTCATCATGGTAAAGTTTTATGTGATTTCTATCTATCAACACCCACACACCGCTTTTTTGTTAGGGTTATGGTGTATAATATCCTAGTAAACAAGCTACACAATAAATAAATCCCAAAATATTACATGAGAGTAGGGATTGAGGTATCTTAATAGTCGACCACGAAGTTTCATGTTCCACTTAATGATCTAGATATTACAATGGTCAATGATGCTATTGGAACTTTCATATCATAGTCGTATAATCTTACAAAGATACATGAAGTATGTCTTTAACAAAGTATTTCTAAAGAAAACCCAATAAAATTTTATGAAAAAAGTTCTAATGTGAGTTCTGCTATTATAGAAGGATATAGCAATGGGGAAATGGAAGGTTGGATCAAGATAATAGAGTGAATAAACCAGGAAATAAAAAGGACCTTACGAGAGTACCTTCTCCCCACCAGTTCTACTGCAACATTTATTATCATTACAAATTCATGGAGAGACTAAATTTAATGATGAGAATATAACATTCATTCCATATGAAGAATAATTATTTGTAACTTTCATTACATAGGTAGTTGGTCTTGAGATTATAAATAAGACTCTCAGTTTTAAATGGATGGGAGTCTCAGTTGTGAATAGATACATAAGGAACATTTTTATAATACTTATATCCAAATAATGATCTAATATGTTCATTGAAGTTAATAACTATTAATATTTTCTATATTTGTTTATATTACTACAATATAAATAGAAAACTATGTGAATCATGATTTGGATTCATTAATCCCGGTATCATTTCTACACAAGAAACTTCTTCGTAGAAGGAAGAAATTGATAAGAAGAAAGATGAGTTATACAATTCATTTGATAAAAAAAATAATAGGCAAAAAACAATTTTTGATGCCTAAAATATAGATATATAACTCTACAATCCAATCACATAAAATATATTATTATTTTTCTATTACATATTTGTTTTTTAAGAATAATTGGATTTTGATCGTACTCAATCTGGATAACTCGAATCTTTATTTATTGGATTCAATGCATGGGAATCCAACAAACCAACCACACATGATGTGTATTATGAATTTTTAAAATAGTTAAATCAAAAATTTATAGATAAAAATTGAATTGTGTGCCTCATTATATTTTTTAATAAAAAAAATTTATATGATAGAGAGGTTTCTAAATATATGCTAAATCATGACATGAAGTTAGGGAATGAACATAAACTGCATATCAATTGTTTTAAATGGAAATATATTAAGGTATATATAGAAATATTAATATATAAAAATATATTTAAAAACAATATAATTATTTTGGTCAATTTTTATACAGTGTTTGAAGAAATATAATGGAAATGATTTTGAATATAATGTTTGTAAATTTATGAGAGACATCATAATCCCAGAAAATACCAACTTCCCTAAATAGTTAATTTCCAAATGTAATTACAATTTAATTAAAAATATTTATTAATTATTTGTTTACAACATTCTCTCAGTGCTACCAAGATTTCTGACAACCTTCATACTCAAAAGAATAATTAAATTTGTTTATAGATGAGTGTGCATCATACATGGTGTCTGAATGTTTTTCGATAACAAATTTAGGTTTTTTCTTACTATATTTCTGACCTAGTATGGGATATAACCTTATAAATATATTTTGGGTGTGAAACATTAGTATCATAATGCCTATATATTAGTTTTTATCTATTTCTCAAGGATAAGTATAATGTAGGAAATAAATTTATTTATAAATAAACTGAAAACATGGTCTCAGAATGTATACAGGCATCATGAAGAGGTGAATTCCTAAAACTTATTTAGTCAATTTTATCATCATTTTATAAAAAAATTAGTTAATTTCTATATCATTTTCAGAATAAACTTATACCAATTCCCTCTCTATGGTTCCATCATGGGTGGTGTTAAATGATATAAGAAAAGAACAATACAGTGGTTTCACATTGGTGTGTGGTTGAATTATTTGGGTTATTCAATCATCAATTATATAGTGATATAATATCTGAGTGTCCATTACATTTTGATTTAGTGTGGGTGTATATGATTCATGGTAAATTAGTATCTTAAATATTCAATTGAGGAATAAAACATCTATAGTAATGGGGAGGAGTGATTTTTTTGGGTGAAACCTATGGAGAACTTTTCTATTCTATAATATGATTGGATTTTCATGTCTTAAAGTATAGGTAAAGATATAAATCATGAGTGGGAATGCAATTATATATAAAATAGGGTTTTAAATTTTATTTCATTATTATCTCATAATTTATAGGGTGAATAGAGAGTAATGTTCACATTCATTATATCAAATGTATCCATTGGTTTTCCACTAATTTGAATGTGCACAATCATTATATAAAATGATAACTTTTCAAAAGCTCGTCAATAAAAAACTCATCATCATTCTCAATAAAAAATACATGATAATTTCAATTTTACCATTTTGATGAAAAAATGATGATGTTATGTTGTAATTTTTCATCACCCAGAATATTGAAAAGGATATATTAAATTATAGCAGAATCTAGGAATACATTATTAATGCACTAGATCTTAGTGTCATTTGGGTGGTATAAATGGCTATACTATTGTTTAATATTGTCAGAAAAGGGGTAAATAATTTTTAATGGAGTTTAGTGTCTTCTGAAAATACAAAATGAGTCACACTGAATTTTTTTCCATAAATTAAGGTAAATAGATTATCATGGAGTTTTTAATCTCTAGGATGGTTAAATGGAAAGATATATTTTATTTTGTTCAATAAAAACACAAATGTAAATATTTATTTTAGTTAAATCAATGAATGCTAATAGTTTTACACTAATTTTCAATGTTTTATAGGAATAAATAAATTGATACACTAATTTTTAGTATAATTCAGGAATATACAATGTGTTATGCTAGTTTTTTTTAGAAAATAAGAAGAAAATGTTTATATACAATTTTTACACCAACCCAACAGGATAAAGATTTTTATGGGAATTTATCACAATACATGAATGTAATGTTATTATAAAGTGGTCAAATATATCATGTTTATTGGATTGAGCTTCTAAAATATCTCATATATAACCATAGTGGGTTAATCGAAAATGTAATAGTTTTGGAATCATATTTTAATGAAATGGGACTCGTAATGCTAATTATCTTTGACAAATTAGTGTATAATTTTAATTCATGGTAAGGGAAAATATATTTTAATGTAGTAAATGTAGTGTGAAAAAACAATCATTTATGGTGAGATTTATAGTTTAGAGACATTAATAAAGAAATATCATATAGGTAGTCATCATCTATATAGAATAATATTTCATATAGATTAATGTCATTGGGTAAGGATCACTGATGAAAGTTTAATTTCATAATGGATAGTTCAATGTATTTTATTTTAGGGTTATATAATATTGACTAAATTCCTTGAATTTTAGTGTCATATAATCGAGAATAATTATATTATATTTTAATAATATATAAGTAGAATAATTTCAATTTAATTTATTTTCTCATCATCTTATCCACTTATCTTAGTTAATTTCTTCATCATTTTTATCTAATAATTATTCTGTTAATTTTCATAGAGATCATGAAGAAATTTATTCATAAACAAGGATAATTCACTCGTGTACTATGATCATGCACTCCGGAAGGATGATTCACTCATTATAATGAAACTTTCTTTATATTCTCCAATGCATTAAACATTTCGGTTATAAAACTACAATATTGTTAGATAACCTATAATATTAAATGAATTATAGGATAAAAATTCTTGGTGGAATCAACCATACCTCAAATTGATACATGGCGTACTTGGTAGGTCTCAAATTGTGTAATTTCATTTTATTAATGTATTTTTTATATTAATGTTTAATTTATATCTTTATAGTATTACTAACATAAGAATTATTTTCTTATACAGGTGGATTATTTTTTTTGATTTTGGGTGGTTTGTTTGAAACAACTTATGATCATTGGAGATTGTACTTCAAGGATACAGTTGAGGTAATGACAATAAGGAAATGGGTCAATTAGCTACACCTCAATCTGTTACATGATGTACCTAATATGACTAAAAAAATTGTTTCAGTTTAAAAATTAAATTTTATTACTATATTGTTTCATATATATTTATAATTTATATATTTATAGTTTTACTAACATATGAATTGTTTTCTTATATAGGTGAATTATTTTTGGAAGTTATATTTTTTCTTCGACCATCTACAGCAAACTAGAAAATAGATAACATATTTTTTTCGATGAGGTGTTTCATGTAGCATGGGGTTCCCTTTTCTATCTAAATGTAGAAATTCATTATTTTCTGGGTTGTTTCAGACATTTGAAAGTAAAACACACATCATAAACTCAATTATCCACACCTTAATATGATATATACTATGCTCAGTATTACTCAAACTGTATGTTTTTAGTTTATAATTTATATTTTAGTTAAAAACACACATCAGATGCTCAAAACCATGAAAAAAACATATTTTTTACTATTTATTATAATGATCCAAAACTCATTTTTGATATATAGAAATTAGTCTAACCTCAATATGATGAACGGTATGAAAGATATGACTCTAATTGTATCTTTTTAATTAAAATTGACATTAATTTTAGTAAAAACACAAGTGACATACTAAAAAAATGATAAAACGAATTTATATTGTTTTGATACATTATTAAAATGATCCATAAGTCTCTTGTTATGTGTAGGAATAGTTCTCACCTCAATTTGATACATGATGTGTCTGGTATGACTCAAAGTGTCCATTATCTATTTAAAATTGACATTTTAGTTTAAAAAGTGTCACTCGCTTAAAAAGAATAAAAAAACTCATATTTTTATGATTATTTGGTGAAATTATTCATAAGTCATTTTTAACATGTGGGAATTAGTCTCACATCAAACAGACACACAATGTGACTGACATGACTCAAAGTGTGTGTTTCCATTTCAAAATTACATTTTAGTAAATAAAATACAAGTTATGTACTCATAACCAATAAAACTCATTAATATTTTTTTAATACTTTATTAAAATTATCCATATGTCCTTCGATATGTGTATAAATTAGAATCTCCTCAATCTAACGCACATGATGAATGGTATGATTTTACGTGTGTTTTTTATTTAAATTGACATTAATTTTAATAAAAAAGAAAAGTGTCATAATAATAACCAATAAAATGCATTCGTATTTTTTTATAATATATTAAAATGATCCATAAGTAATTTTTGATTTGTAGGAATCAACCTCACCTCAATCTGTTACACAATGTGTCTGGTATGACTGAAAGTGTCTTTTATCAGTTTAAAATTGACATTTTAGTTCAAAAGGTGTCACTTAATGAAATATAAGAAAAATGATCATATTGTTTTGATAATTTTTTAAAATTATTCACAAGTAATCTTTTATGTTTAGGAATCTATCTCACATCAAACTGACAAACGTTGTGTCCAGTATGGCTCAAATTTCATGTTTTAATTTTAAAATAACATTTTAGTAAAAACACAAGTGACATACTCAAAACTGAGAAAACACATTCGGTTAGTTTTTATCATTTATAAAAATGGTCCATAAGTCATTTTTGATATGTAGGAATCATACTCACCTCAATATTACACATAGTGTGACTGATATGACTCTAAGCATATCTTTTTATTTAAAATTGACATTAGTTTTAGTAAAAAAGACAAATGGCATACTCAAAACTAAGAAAATGCATTAGGATTTTTTTGATGCTTTAGTAAAAATATCTATAAGAAATATTTGATAGGTAATAATCAACCTCACCTCAATATAATACATGATATTCCCAGTACGGCTCAAAGTGTATGTTATTAGTTTAAAATTGACATTTTTGGTCAAAAAGTGTTTCCCATTGAAAACTGATCAGATACACTTGGATTGTCTTGATAATTTAGTACAATGATTCATAAGTAATTTTATAAATGTAGGAATTAATCTCCTGTCAAACCAACACATGATGTGACTGGTATGACTCAAATTGGGTATTTCTAATTTAAAATAACCTTTTAGAAAAAAATACAAGTGATATAATCAAAACTAACCAAACATGCTAGGATTCATTTGATACTTTAGGAAAATAATAGATAAGTTATTTTTGATAGGAAAGAATCATCCAAACCTAATTTTTATGCATGGTGTGACCCATATGACTCGAATTGTGTATTTTTATTTAAAATTGACATTAATTTTAGTAAAAAGGATAAGTGACATAATCAAAATTTATGAAAAAACATTCTATTTTTTGATAATTTACAAAAATGATCTATATGTCATTTTTTGATTTATAGGAATCTTACTAACCTCAATCTGATACACGATGAGCCCAGTATGACTCAAAGTGACCGTTATCAGTATAAAATTGACAATTTTGTTCAAAATGTGTCACTCACTGAAAACTAAGAAAACGAAATTAGGTTATCTTGATAATTTATGAAAATGATTCATTTGTAATTTTTGACATGTAGGAATCATTCTCACATTTTACTAACACACAATGTGACCTATATGACTCAAAGTGCATGTTTCCAATTTAAAATGACATTTTAGTAAAAAAGAAAAGTGACATAATCAAAGCTGAGAAAACATATTCATATTGTTTTTATAATTTATTAAAATTATCCATAAGTTATTTTTGATGTGTAAGAATCATTATCACCTCAATTCAATACACGGTGTGACTGGCATGACTCCAAGGGTATCTTTTTATTTAAAATTGATAATGAGACACTCAAAACTGATAAAATGAATTTGTATTATTTTTATAGTTTATGAAAAAGATCCATAATTCATTTTGGACATGTAGGAATTAGCCATGCCTTAATCTAATACATGATTTCCCCAGTATGACTCAATTTTTTCATTATCAATTTTAAATTGACATTTTAGTTAAAAAAGTGTCACTCACCGAAAACTAAGAAAATGTACTCAGAATATATTGATAATCTAGTAAAATGATTTCTAGGTCATTTTTGATTTTTAGGAATTATACTCATATCAAACTGACAAACGATGTGACTGGTATAACTCAAAGTGCATGTTTACTGTTTAAAATGACATTTTTATAAAGAAAATAAGTGGCATACTCTAAACTAAGAAAACACATTTAGATGTATGGACACTTTAGAAAAATAATAAATATATCATTTGTGATGTGTTTGTATCATCCAAACCCAAATCTGACACATTAGGTGACCATTATAACTCCAAGTGTGTATTTTTATTTAAACTTTACATAAAGTTTTGTAAAAAATAAAACTCACATACTCAAGACTCAGAATACATATTCATATTATTTTGATATTTTAAGATAAAAATACATAAGTCATCTGGGATTTTTATAAATTATACACACCTCAATACGATACATGATGTGATCAGTATGCCTCAAAGTGTCTGTTTTCAGTTTAAAATTGATATTTAAGTTAAAAAGGTGTCACTCACTGAAAACTAAGAAAACACACTCAAATTATCTTGATAATTTAGGATAATGATTAATAAGTAATTTTTGACATGTAGGGATTAGTATCACATCCAACTGAGACATGATGTGACCTATATGACTCAAATTGTGTGTTTCAAGTTTAAAATTACATTTTAGTAAAAAACACATGTGACATAGTCAAAACTGTTCAAACACATTTAGAATATTTTTATACCTTATAAAAATGATCCATAAGTCATTTGGGATGTGTATGAATTATCCCCACCTCAATCTAATGCATGGTGTGACTAGTATGACTCCAAGTGTTTTTTTTTCAATATATAAGTGTCACTTTAATTTAAAATGCACATCACATCGCCAAATCCAAGAAAATTAGTCTATGTTTTTTTCTTATAATTATATCGTATATTACTTCATTAATTTCCTTACCATTTTTATCTTATACTTATTTTGTTAATTTTCACATAGACAATGCACAAAGATGAACAATAAATTGTGTTACATGTAAGAATAAGCAACAACTCAATCTGATAAACAATGTTCCTAGTATGACTCAAAGTTTTATTTAAAAATAAAAATTTATATTTAATTTATTTTTTTATATTATTACTAACATAAAAATAATTTTATTATATAGGTGAATTATTTTTCTCGAGCTGGGGTGGTTTATTCATTAATAGCATGAGTGGAGTTCAGGGGCCAAAGACAAACAAACACTGATGTTTTTGAATGACTATGATAATTTTTAATTTCTAATGTAATTATATAAACTAATGTTTGAATTGTCTATAATATAATTTTTTTTATTTTATTTGTTTAGTAAATTTTATTTCATTTAAAATCTTTATTTGTACCTTTTTTGTTGTTGTTTCTGGTGTTGTTTCAAGTGTTGCAGTGTACTGTAAATTTAATAGCACACTACATTATTCCCCTTAATAGGATCTACAAAATATACAGATAAATATATTCTTTAGTAGTTCTTCTAAAATCACTAATGAAGGTTCCATTTATCAGTGTTCTTTTAGCACTGATAAAGGCACCCTTTATGATCACTTTTTTAGCACTCATAAAATACCCATTTATCAGTGATTTTCTAGCACTAATAAAATCCTAGGTATTTTAATCACACTCTGGTAGTCTTAACTTTTTTTCACTGATAAAGGGAAATTTTAGCACTTTTAAAGAAACATTTTGTTTTAGTGAATACTTCCTTTCAAATGAGGTGCAGACACTATGATATCATAGTGATTCCCTTTAGAATCACTAATTCTTCAAAAATATTTATGAACCTGATAAATAAAGAATTTATAAATTACCTCAAAACATTTATGGTAGTATTTATAGATGATATTCTTATTTACTCTAAAATCAAGGAGATTTATGAGAAGCATTTGAATATTGTGATAAATTCTTTGTGAAAGGAGAAGTTATATGCAATGTATAGTAAATGCGAGTTCTAGATGGAGGAAGTATCATTCTTGGGTCATGTTATCACCATAAAAAAGATATATGTGGACCCATCGATGACAAAGGAAATTGAGAAGTGGATTATACAAATATCTATAATGGAGATCCACAATTTCCTTAGACTAGCTAGGTAATACTGATGATTTTTAAGAAACTTATCAATATTATCTAACCCACTAACCAGGAAATCTCAGAAGGGGTTCATGCTTTTGTGGACCAACTATTATGAATATATCTTCATGGAATTAAAAAATAGACTTATCATTATACAAGTACATAAACTACCCACAAGTGTGGAAATCTTCATATTATATAGTGATGCTTCAAATAGGTTCTTGGAATGTGTACTAATTCAGAATGATAAAGTGATAGAATACACCTCAAGGTAGTTGAAAATTTATAAGCAAAACTATCCAACACTTGATCTAGAGTTGGATATGATAACCTTCACATTGAAGATTCAATGAAATTAAATCTATTGTGAGATTTTTGAAATATATACATATCATAAGATCCTAAAATATATATTCACATAGAAGGATATTAATGTGTGCTAGTGAAGATGGTTTTATCTAATCAAGGACTATTACTACTCAATCTACTACCATCCATGGAATGAAAATAATGTGGAAATTTCTCTAAGTATAAAGGATCCCATGACCTTATCAATGATAAAATTTTAGAGGGATTTTATCATCTTAGACATGAAAGGGA